>VMKM01002254.1:0-80965 GCA_008360985.2 Macquaria ambigua
AGCTTTGTCTGACTGCTGCAGAATTCATTTTGCGTTGACCTGAATTAATGCTGTTTATTCAGCTGAGCGTAGGGATAACATAATTCCTAAAATAAAACATGGCTTTTTACTTTGCGTTATACTGTAAGCTATATTTGTCCATGACAATCCTCACTATGGCTGTAAACAACTCACTTTGTTTCAAGGTCAGCTGTTCTATTACTTAAACTTACACCCAGATTGAGACTTAAATGTAAGAAGAAGAAATACAAACAGAAAAAACTCTCTGTGTGATTAGTTAGATATTCACCTGGGAAAATCAGAAAATCTTAAGTTTGAAGAAGGATGTTACTTTCACATGTGAAATGTCACATGAAAAACACATGTGCCCATATCATGTGAATTTATCACATGGGAAATGAAAAAGTGCCTATATGTGATTTTTCAAGTGTGAAGTGGTGCTTCATGTTTGATTAACATGTTAAGTGTGTTTTACATGTAATAAACACATGCTTTTAAACCTGATATATTAATCTAGTGCAGCTACCGGTACTACAATGTTTGGGGGCACTATTAGGCAAGGCCGGATTTACCTGCTAAGGGGGCCCTGAGTCAAAAATGAGCTTCTGGGCTCCCCATTAAACACTAATGAATTTAGGAATATGCACCATGTTTAAACACAATATCAGCTGAAATAATTAAGATCTTAAAACTAGATTTTGACACAGGGACCATCTTTAACACAGGGCCTCATTATCAGGTAACAAAGCAGGTCACACCTTAAAGCCTTTATCATGTCAATAGATGTTTTGTTTTAGTAGCAACATATTCTCATATACCCAAACAAAGCTCCTGAAATGTTCAGGCTCGTCCACACCATAACTCAGCAACTAATGCCGCACTCAGACATTAACTCTTTTCAAATTGTAATGATTAAAAATGTCTGAAATAAAATCTTTAAAATGACACTGATCCCTGATCTTCTTTTATGACAAATCCTTAATGTCAGTATGAGTCCTTTCTGCGCTGTCTGCTGTGCTCTCTTAGCAGTTTGGTAGAAACAGAATACATTCAAGTGTGCTCTTTTGAGAATAATAAAAGGGGCAGACACAAATGGTGATGCAAGTTCACTGCAAATTCTCGTTTGAGCATGACCAACAGACTCATTTCCTGACCAGAGATGCTGCAGCAGCATTGCACTGGTGCACCTGAGGCACTGTGGAAATGGGGTTGGACCAGGAGGAATGAATTATTAGTAGGTGTGGTAGGAGCTAGAAAGTATGGCAAATTAAAAGGAAGTTTGGTATTTTTTATTTTTTTTGGACTGGAAGTGCAAAATAAGATCTACCGCACCCTCATGTGATCTGATAGGGATGTCTCCCAGAGGCTTACCTGTGCGAATATTTTGCATTAAAATGGGAGCCACAATACACCAGAGGGATTACATATCCCATCTGGTCTTGGAAGGCCAAGGGATTCCCCAGAATGAGCTGGAGAATGTGGCTATGGAGAGGAAGATCAGGGCTATGCTACTTAGTTTGCAACTACAACCCAGACCTGGAGCAGGCGCTGAAAATGAATTGATGGATAATACGCTATGGAGCACACCAATGCTTCCATTTCTATCACTGATGAAATGATGAACTTTAGGCCTTCCCAGCGCAGTGAAGATGGTTAGTGAGTGCTTCCACTGACCTGTGTGTGAGCGTAGGTGACGTTTGAGTGCAGTATGGCTGGGGAAAGTCCGGTTGCATTCACTGCAAATGTAGCTGCGAACGCCGGCGTGGACCTCCATGTGCTGCTGCAATGCCGTCTGGGTCTGGAAACGCTTCCCACAAAGCAGGCAAAAGATGGCCATGTCTGACCCTGCAGAGCAAGAGACACAACAGGGGAGTTAGTGAAGAGAGCTGTGATGCATGATTTCATGATTTCAAAATAAGACTTGGGTCTTATTTTCGTAGTTTCATGTTTCTTGTTTCTTCTTCTTATTATTCCTGATAGGAAAGAACAGACCTAAGTTCTAATAAAAAGGCCAGGGATACCACCTTCCTCCACAGCACTTCATGGTAGACAACCAATGCCAGCTTTTCTCAAACAATCACATAAAGTTGTGTATGCACAATCATTAAGACACAGGATATGCAACAATTCAGGTGTGAGTTTACAGTTTACTAACTGTGCCTTCATAGGCTTACATGAAGCATACTGTATTTATAGGATTAAAGGTGCACACAACACTCATGTTTCAGGGTGGGTGAGTAGAAAGATAAAGATCTCCTATGCAATACTTCAATCGAATCTTGACTCCAGCGAGCACTGTGCATTTTTCTCCAGCAGAGATAAAGAGCGCACAGTTGCAAGCCCACAAAGACATAAAATCACAAACACAGGAACAAACACACACACTTGCACGCTCCCTTGAACACACTCCCTTCACACTTTTTCAATTACCAGGCTGGGGAAAACTCTGGGGAAGGACTGAGTGTTTGGAGCTCAGTTTCTATTTCATCAGTCAATAACACATCTTTGGGGCAAAGCTGACACTAATTTAAAAATCTATGAAGAGCAGCCCGCCTCATGTTCATAACCACTGGAGGAGGAGGAGGGCCCACGACAGCCTCCACGCCAGATCAATCACTGTCTCGGCAGCTATGCATGCTACAGAAGGGGATGGAGGGAGGATGCACCGCTGGAGGATGATGATAGGAGGAAGAACAGTGAAGAGCTGCTGGATAGCAGGTAAAGATAGGAGATTCAGTTTGTAGCAGAGGAAGGCAATGTACAAACCAAAGGGGGGGAAAAAAACAAATTTTGTTGCATGTAGGGGAAAGAAAGAAATATTGACAAACCTTCCCATTCTGACTTTAGCTTGTCTCTGTGTTTCATTTTATGTTGTACAGGAGAGAAAGCAGGTGTGTCTGCAGGAGTGTAGACTTTTCATTAGATCCTTGTTGAACACTCATGACTGAAAGCCTGAGGTACTAATCTGTCAGCCCTACAGGTGAGGATGATTCCTAACATGCTGGTGACCTATTGGCCTTTTCTCTAGGCTCACCATCAGGGCAGATTTTCCACTTTTACACAAGAAATGTTAGATTCTATTGGACAGATTGCCACACAGTTTGCTGAGCACATTCATGCTACCTTGAGGATAAACCCCTCTGATTTTAATGCCACCATGAAGTTTCCTCCAGCTCCACCTCTGGACAAACGTCCTATTGTTAGCTCTACTAGTGGTGAGGCTTTGTCATGCGCTGCATGAACATTACAGCCTCTACAGACCGCCTGTATCGTTTTAGTCTAAGTTCTGATGGATTTCACGTTTATCTACTATTTAAATTGGGATTGGCTTGGTGGTACAAACATGACTCAATATTCAGTCTTCTAGGGTGCTAAGAACTCTTTGGTAAATGCCATTGTTCATTCTAACTACCAAGTTCTTCCCCCCGTTTTTTCCCCGAAATAAACTGGGAACATAAATTGCATCACTTCTTCTGTACAACTGGACTTTTGCCAAAGACCTGCAGGCACACTGTGTCAAATGTAAAACCTTTCAGTGACTGGATGGAGGTTCAGTTGTTGTTGTGTTATATCAATTTGTATATAACACAAAATGTACTAGTTAGTGTAAATGGAAACTAGTGCATGCATGTAACTAGTGCAAAGCTAGTTTTCTCCTATTTGTATTTCCTTTGCTCTTCTCCTCCTCTCTGCTTTTATCAATGAAGAGGCTATTGACTGGGGTCGATTGCTTCTGGAATACCCTCTAGGACTCCAGGTACTTAAGTGGCTTTGATTGACAGGCATGCCTCCTATTCACTTCTAATCTCTCTCTACCTCACTCCCTTACTCTCTTAGTTCATCGTGTGGTTTGGCTCTAGTCAGTGGACCAGCATAAGCAGAGGACTTCTTCCTCCAGTCCACTTCAGACCAAATAATTCATGGTCGCATTAAAGACGTAAAGTAACACGCCATTATTGTTGTTTGGAGGGGTAGAAAAGGAAAACGGCCGAATGTGACCGAGACGGTGAGAGAGGAGGGGAGGGGGGCGTTGAGAGAGACTTTAGATGGAGAATTAGGGGGAAAAAAAGGTTTTGGAATGTAAAAGGTTATCAGACCTCTGACCTAGGTCAGGTCTAGGCTAAGGCGTGGACATGGTGGAAATATGAAACCCGGATACCGACACACACACACAGAAAAACAGAGCTGGTGAACAATAAACAGAAGCACCACATGAAAAAGACTTTTACTTTGAAGTCAGGGCAGTTACAGTGGCGAGTCGCATTAAGCTGAATGCGTGTGTCAGCAAGTATGTGTCAACTTTATAAGAAGTCCGACAGTCACTCCTTTTATAGGTGTGTTTTCAAAGCAACACGAAACAGCTGAGAGAGCAAACAGTCAATGTGAGACAAACAGACAAAACTGAAACTGGTAAAGAACAAAGGTGATAAGTAGAAACGAACCATTAGGAAATGATGGACATTAAACATGCTGCTTTCTAAGTAATGCAAAACTAAACCCTCAAAAAGGACGACATCTAGGATCCAGCTTCTACTTGTTGAGCTTTGAAGAGCTGCTATTTATGCCAGCTCTGTATTTAATACCAAAACAAAGACATGTATACCCTAATGCCAAAAAGACAGGCAATATGGCTTGAGAGGTCTTTCAGCTGTTTAACCCTCTCCTGCGCTTCATTAAAAAAATCCAGCTACCTCCATTGCATATCCAATCAGCAGATAAAAAAACATCATTGAATAGGGTAAGACATAGTTTTCCATCTCATTAACCACTCAAAGATCTGGACGCTTTCTGTCTTCAAGAAGGGTCTGATGTTGAGTACTCTCAATGCCAAATGTGGACCACTACGAGGACTTGAAAAAGACAAATGGTGCATGGAAACATGCCGCTGGGGTAATGAACTACGTTGTGCGCCAGTTATAGCAGCAACATAAGAAAATAATTGCCTGTTACTGTGAGAGACAAGATCTGTATGTGTGAACACATCATGAATTTGGATTTTCCGGCACCAGCAACCGCCAAAGATGGTGGTAGGTAGTAAATGCAAATCCAGGCTTTGAAACCTCCTTTCATAAAACTGTGGGTGACATCCCAGATGTTACATCCATGCTTTTCAACAGTCAATGTGGGCAATCTACTTGCTACTCGCTATCATTTCCCCCTTCTTGTCTGCAAACCACAGTTTGTAGTAAAGTGTAGTGCGACCCCTGATTAGTGTTAGACGAAATTAAGTGGTACAAACTATACAGTCAGTACACGGAATAATGTGTGTGTGTTGCGGGAAAGTGAGCAAAGGTGTTGTCGGCCGCTGACAGATGAAGAGAGCTGTGGAGAGATAAAAAAGGAAGGAAAGGTAGGAGAAAAGTAGTTGACCCAGGAGGTCCATTACAGTGTAAAATTGAGTCAGCCCAAAGTGACACCTGAATGGAGGAGCTGGAGTGGTGGGGGGTTCTTAGTCTCAGTCCTGTTTGGCTGTTTTGGAATAATTTACCTCCTCTAACCAGCCTCTCTCTCCTTCTCCCGCCATCTATTTATAAAGGCTCGGGCAGTTTGTGGCTGTTTGTGTGTGTGTGGCCGCGGCAGTGCCGGCAGTATCTTAATGGGCCTGGAGTGGCAGGGCTGCTGTTATTTAAGTGGGGGCCGGACGGAGGCCGGTAATGGAGAGGAATACTCCCCGATGGGAGGTGACAGTGGCCGGATGGGCACAGAGCAGAGAAATGGCCTAAGGGTATAGGCTGGCCATCGAGGTAGGCACTTTTACTGATTCTGATGTGCAGCAGGGTAACCAAAACCACCCACCCACCAGCTCTAAAAGAAAAGTCTGGAAAGTATTTAGAGATCTCAATTAATGACCTTAAACTTATTTAAAAGAACTTAGGGTCTCAATAGGTAATTTTACTCCTTTTACCGTGATTCTTGATGATAATTTTGAGAATCATCGCTCTATTAAGAGGATACTAAGGCTTAAAGAGAAGTGACTGAAGTTGACTAAATTTGGATCTCACAAGAAGGTGAGCAGTAAAACCAAACTGCAGGCTTCAAAACATGCCTCAGAGACATAAATGTGATGCCACTCACAGATTCTACATGCTTGTTTTTCTACAGTCTGTGCTCCTTACTTTCGGAAAACCCTGAGAACCTTAGTTGAAAATTCTCTTCTCGTCGTACAGGTGAACGCTAGCTTTCTCACTCTAAACGTGTACGAGCAAACACACAGAATTTACTAAATGTTTTGTGCACGCAGCACTATCTTAGAAGCTCAAGAGGAAGCTGTAATGTTCGACTTTAACAACTCAACGACATGTTTCAAGATGAGTATCACAGTCCGCAATCCTGCTCCAAATCCAGCCTGAACGCCTGTGTTTCTTGGGCTGTAGTCGAGACAGTTAAATGCGTCCTGACTGTGGCCTGCAATGCAGCGTGCTGAACAGAGGACCTGCCAGAGTTAATGAGGCAGAGAGCAGCAGGACCTGAGCACAAGGTGTTCAATCACAGGCCATTACCACAGCCCTCAACCTCTGTTACTGCTTGCTCTTGTCAATAGCAATCTATAATAAGTTATGGTTTATCTATAGAGGGGGCAGAATAGTGACTAAATGTAGGCTTCTGTATCCTAAAACACCTGCATTAATTGTAGGTGTCTCAGTTTGAGGCCTAATAACAGACAGATGATCCCAAAGTCACTACAACATGATTTATGATGGCTTTGTGAGTTGCTGCCTTCAAGTACTGCTTATAAATCTGACGTCTGAGCTTCATCTCTCATAAATACGATTCATCTTGAGCGTGAATGTTCATTCCTGACCTGGAAACAGTAGTTTAACAAAAAAAAAACTTGTGGTTGAAAGCTCTGGAAAAAAAACTAGTAATTGTTTTTTTGGTCAAAATAATTGATTTATCCTGTGTTTAAGGTGACCTCTCTAATAGCAAAATGGTCTCTGCAACAGATTTTTAGTTATTTCTTCTTACAGCTTGAGAGTTTTTCATTTAATTTTAGAAGCTGTAGTTGGTTGTTCAAAACAAAACAGGCAGCAGACATGTAGTGTTTAATTTGTCGTTGAGAAAAAGTGCATCACAGGTAGCACAGAGTGAAAGAGCCATGACGAAGGTGTGAAGAAGAAGAACGGCCACCACAGATCATTAAGCTGTACGTGTGCACAAATGTTGGTGGTGCATTTTTAAAAACAGTCAGTTGGACTATTCTTGCTTTACATCAGCAAACACAGGCTTCAACAATCAGTCACAACAACACACACCCAACCAACCAGGTGCTCTGTTGATTTCTCAGCTCTGCTAGCTGCCACCACCTAACTGTCAGTCACCACAAACACCAGTCACAACAGTCCTGCCTGTGTCGGCAGAGAAAGGTGTGAGAAAGCAGAGGTGAGGTTCCTGCTGCGCTTTAGCGTCGTCTAGACTAGAAGTGTTTGTTGTTACTCTCATCTGCAATCAGGTTTCATCACACATCAGATCACAGCCGCTCCGAAAAGGTCGCCGAGCACCTTTTTACTTCCACCTCCACGGGGCGTCACCGGAGAAATGCATCTTGTCATGAACAAACAAATAAATGCCTTCTGTAATTTACTCTCGTATGGATCGGAAAAGGTCCCCAATGAAATGTTAGGGTACGTCCCTAACACTCAGGACTTCACACTGTAGTCATCATTTCTGGCATATCACTGGCTAGCAGGACCCCCTGTGGGCAACTGCTGCTGTCTGTAACACTGCGGGGAAGCTAACAGTCCAATCACCGTACAGTTTTACCTAAAAGGTGCCCCTCGAACCCCACAACCATCACCATCTTACACACAAGAGACCAACAAAAACTGCTCTCACAAATCAAACACGGACACTGAACACAGTGACATACAGCGTGGAAAACATTTTCTTTTTAAACTTTAAAGCAAGCTAAGGGAAAATTAAAGAGGATAATCAGGGTTCAAGAGGTTCAAGAATGTTTAATGGTGGGCTCAGACTACATGAAATCTGTCCAGATGGTCACTATGTCAGAATCTGTGATCGTGATCCTGTCGTGACTTGAAAAAGCTTGCTAGCTTGTGATCTTTCACAACGTATACTGTATGACGTCCTAATCAGGTAATCAGACAGGAGGGGCCAGAAGAAATTTGGACATGCTAATGCTTTTTGTTTGGGCCTTGTGAGCTGTCCAAGACGTAGAATTGGCTGTCTTACACTGTGACACACTACACAAGATAAAACAACAAATTGTCATTGTGCCCAACGCTCATATTTGTTCTCAGCGCAGAGTCTCAAGTTTCAGACAGAGCTCAAGGATTCATTTGAATAATGTCCTCCCAGGATAACACTAAAAATACCTTGTGCTGTCATGGGAACTAATGTCTCTGATTGATTGCTAGATAGTGAAATTATAAAGCTCCACTTTTCTAAGACTAATTTCTTGCTTTTCATGATGATTGCCTCATTATATTATGATGAAACAGTCCAAGATTTCCAACTCTTAGCCTCACCGCATTCTTAGCCATTGAAACATATTGTTAGACATATGTTCCCATGGTCGCTACAGCAGACGATCTAGAAAACCAATTTGTTTTTAATTGCGGAGAGAGAAATGGCCAGCTAACTATGTTCAGGGCATCAAAATGCACATGTAAAACAATTGTAGCGCTTTCATTTAATTCTGAGCAACTCGTGCACATTTGGATCGACTGTGCAGGAAAGCTACCACACGGTGCTAAGGGTAGCATGGGGACTTCCAACACAGATAGAGAAATGAGGAAATAAGAATACTGTTAATGTGGTTTACATAACATGCATTGCATCCAAATTACATCACTCCACACAGCCTGTCACATGCAAACTGTAGCTAATGGTTACATTTAGGCAAGTAAACAATCTTGGTTTAAGTTAGGTATCAAGTTAGGATTGCTTTTATGTCTATTTCAGGCCCCGACATCTGTTCTACGTCCTGAAATTCCCACAAATTTCCACGCCAAGAGCTGTCAATTCGTCACGTGAACTTGAGGATTTCAGTGTTTAACCTGTTGCTACTGAAGATATTTCTCGTTTACCTAGTCTTTCAGTTTTGGGGCACCTTTTCCTCACGTTTTGAGCACAGAGCTCGTATTTGCATTTTAAGAAATCCTGCTTAATTCATGACCTTTTCAGGAGAGCAGGAGAGGACACAGGGTTTCAGAATTGTATCTATCACCTGTGGGCTAATGTTCAGCATGCACAGCCTTTTATTCTGAGCATCCTGTTGTCCAACTGTGCACAGCGCTCACTAACATCCTCTTTTCTCAGCTCACATTTCCAGTCTGGTTCCGCTTATGTGCTTCAAACCACAGACACACAACTCCAGAAACATGAACACAGTGGCCCGGCCTCTAACACGGCACACGCTGTATGTTCGTTCGTGTATACGGTATAAGAAAGAAAATAAGATGTGGAGTTTGCGCTAATCCTAATTCCTATAGAACACCTCCACAGAACTATTTATTGATCAAACTGGAGGAGGGAGGAATGACTGTTAAAGAGAGGCTCCAGTAACACAGAGAGAGAGAACTCTACATCTGCATGCAGCGCTCAGTGATTTGACTGAAGCAAATAAATGTTTACTTCTAGTCATGCATAGGTTTATCCAAATTCTAGGTCATCAAAATGTTTCAGCCAGACACATTTAAAACCTTCCACTTTTACATGAAAATCTCAAAAACAAAAAGAAGAGAGAGAGCTCTTACCTACCCTATTTCTGATTGAAAATAGCCAATGACTGTTGGTGTTGATGGACATTGTTGTCCCACAAAGGAAATGGAAGAGCTACGCACAAAAAATACATTTATTTAAGGCATTTTTGGAGATTTGTGAAGTCAAGTTTTAGAAGTTTTCAAACCAGAAATTTGCTGTCAGCACACAACCTACATCTGTGTTTGCCCACCTGGGGATCAGGAACCCTCCACGCGGGTGCAAGATAAATCTGAAGGGTCGAGAGATGATTAATAAAATAGTTGAGCAGTTTTTGCAACACAAGGCTATGTTTTTATTTTCCACAATCTTTGCTTTTATTCTTGTGAAAACTGGATAATTTCCCCTTATTTGCAATGGCTTTCAGAGTCAGGGCTTTGCAAATTATTCAGAAAAAGCAACATGAGAAAGAAAAATCACTTATTGCTCAAACTGGTCCCAAACTGTAGACATACTGTATCCATGGAAACCACAGATAAACTTTGTTTAAGGGCTAACGACTAAACGACTAAACCACTGCCTTACCATTTCTTCTTAGTATTAAACAGCACAGTACATTCATTTTATATACAAACTGTAAACACTAATAATAATAATACAGTATCAACATTAGTATATAGAGAGGATTTTTTTAGTATTAGTAAATAATATGGAAGTGGGACACGCTGTAATATATTTGTGCAAGTGCAATTAAACACAACAAAACGGGTCATTGAATGTTTTATACAGAAAAACATCCAAACAAAACTGCATTAGCACACTGATAACGATCAATCCAGTAGTGACTTCAGAGCTTTACTGAATGAGGATCAGCACAAAGAACCAAATAACCCTTCACATTATTCATGCGGGGGGGGGGACAAGAAATCACAGAAAAAGCCATCTCTACTATAAGAAAATGCAACACCACGCAGTCAACACACCCTGCCCTGCTGTGTTTTGTTTTGTTTCGTCCCTGCCTCCCAGTTCCATCGGGCAGTGATAATTCACGTCGGGCCTGCAGCAGCGCTGACATTGTAAGATGAACTGCTCCCAGCTAGATTAATGCCACCAGATGCCAGGCGAGATGCCATATTAATTACCCAGAGATAATGTCAGCACAACCATATGGCAGCTCAACTGGCCATTTAGTTGACAGGGAGAGGTCTTTATAGCAGTGCAAATTTCCTCATCTGCACAACATCACAGCCTCGCCATATTCTCTCCCTACTGTAGCAACTGGAGCACTTCACCGCTATTCGCACATTATTACTGAAATTATTGCAGCGTTAACTCGGGATCTTTAGGATTAGATTAGGAGGACTTAATGGTTGCATGTTTTTCAGTATTCATGAAAAATGAAGTTTTAATCAAGAGATCCCATGAAAAGTCCAAACCAACAATGAATTCATCCAAGTGTTGTCTGTGTAGCCAAAGCCTGATAGATCTTATTCCTCTGTGCCATGGAGCTCCATTGTTGTCCAAAAACGATTAAAAGTGACACGTTCCTCCATTACCATAAACATGGACATACACCGTCCTGCTACCATAAATACTCACTAGAGCACCAAATGTGTATTAATCTACAGATGTAAATAGTCTCCAGCAATTTTACTATTTACTCCTGTTTGAGTAATGTTTGCTCACAGTGCCCATCTGTTTCAGGAAATTAGAGGCTTTTTCCAACAATGAAACTATATACTGACCTCTGACTTCTAAAAAAAAAAAAAAAAAAAAAAAAATACATCTTCAGTAGCAACAAACAGGCTTGGGACTGAGAGCCTCAGGGAAGTCAGAAAGTATTGAGAGATGGACTAGCACATTGTTCATTTTGGTCTTGTCATGGTGTTTGTTGACAACCAGAAAAACAGAGTAACGTCTGTAAAAATACACCAACTAAAATGCAATCATTTCTCTCAGTTAACCATACAGAACATGTATATAGAGAAAGGAAAATCTTTATTCCTATAACAGGGCCCCTGAAAGGTTTTCAGATACACATCCTACCCACCTTCAAGATCCTTAAAAGGAATCTCAAACCCTTCCCCTGCACGACTGCAGTGGATATAAATTCTGAAATGTCAGTAGAATTTATTTACCAGCATGTGTTTGTTTTTTCCCTCACCACCATGCTGACTGTAAAGATCATAAACGATGCAAGCTGGGAATTAATGTCAACGTGAGAAACAGCGGCAAAGCCCTTTATCATGATTTACAGTTGCACCGCCGGCCCCTTCTTGTTGTGGACTCGTGGATCATTTACAAAGACGGACCATGCTCGCCATCCAATCCACACGTCCTCCCGCCCCGACATCCCCTCCTCACCCACCACCACCACCACTGCCACCGGAGCACCCACCTACCCCACCCTCCAATCCCCACAAATCCGATTTAATCAGACAACTTGTGCAGTGTGGCTCAGAGTAAGAAAAAGGATAATTAGTAAACAGAGGAGCTACTCGCCAGGCTTCATTGGCATTCGCACCGGGTTACTGTGTCGCATTTAAAATGCAGTCTGATGAAGTCTACAGAATCAAACCATTTGTTACTCCTATTGAGGAGGCTTCGGGCTACTGGCAATTAAATTGGAATTAGCGCTGGGGAATGAGATACGGCAGATTCATACCAAGGAGAGGAAGGCGGGAGGGAAAAGGAAACAGAGAGAGTGCTCTGTCTGGACCTGGCTCTGCTCACAGTGGGTCAAATCTGGAAGTGATTTGGTTTCCTTTACGTTTGTTTATTTCCTGCATGACTTCAGTTATCATTTTTATAACCAAAAACCCTCCACCCAGCCCCCGAGTCTCTTATAAATCTCTTGTTACCGAAGCAATAAACTGATTTATATACTTCTTAAAAAAAGAAATGGTTAGCAAAAGAGCAAAAGTGAAAAAGAAAAGTGGTGCTTTATCAAGAAAATAAAACATAAATGGGTGGCTTTGAGTGTCCTTAATATCTGAGGGCTTTAACTTGGTAATGACGATATACATGCCGGATAAAAACAAACATGAATGCACTTTAACTCTCTGAGTCTTTGAGGAAGAGAGTGAAGAAACAAAGAGATGCCATTTGCTCTGCCACAGCTGACTGGGCACAGTGGAGCTCAGCATGGAGAGAGTGCTGGTCCACTGGCAGAGGGAGGATGGGAAAGGAAGAAGGGATAGATAGATGGATGGATGGATGGATGGATGGATGGAGGGAGCGAGGAAGGGGGGAGGCAGATAAATGAAGTGGAAATGAGAGGGAACAGCTCCTGTGCTACAGCTGGCCTCCCTAACTCTCAGCCAGCCTGGCCGTGACAACTGGCTCGCGCTCTTCCTCTGCCGGTCAGGGAGGGGCCCCGTTTCAACAGGAGGGGCCCGGCGTGGGATGTACAACTGGTAAAGGGCCAGAAGGGGCCAGTGAGGTGGCTCTGACTTCAAATTTGCATTTGCCAAAATATAATTTAGATGGCTCATATCAATATCACATTTTTTTGAGTTTGATGAACACACAGATTGTGTCAAGATGTTAGTTAAAGTACTGAGAAAATACAGTAGTTACTCTAAGAGGACTTAAACAACTTTCAGCGTCAAAATCAGTTTACTCGTCATGCACTACTCAGTCGGTGAAAACAGTTGTATTATGTCTTCTGTACCTCTGGAGGAGCTTTGCCAAGTCTGAGCAAATTATCTCAGCTTGGGCTCGGAGACTGCACATTTATAACAGAAAGCCTGAGTTAGAAACTGGAGGCGTGAAGATTGAAGGATGTGAGCGCTGAGCTGCACTGTGGGAAATGTAGGATCGAAGGATTTTTGAGCTTGACTGATACTAGGCCCTAAAGGTCAGGATATCTGTTGCACCGGTTCTTTTTTTTGCGTGTCTCTTCTATGTCAGTGCAAAATCACCAAAATCACTGAAGTGCTCTTTTAAATACTATGTATTAAAACATTGTTGCATGATATAAAATGATGTATATAAAAGTATATGCAGTTGCAAGTCCTGTGTATGACTTGCTGCTCTGTAATGTCTATACAGAGTGATACAGTTCTTTATGACAATATGTGCTGGGTGCACCAACGTCACCAAGACAAATACCTGTACATTTAATAACGTTGGCTAATCGTACATTAATGTCAGTCAAGATGTAATGTAATGTAATTTTCATTGTGACCTTTCTGAAATTACAAAAAGCTAAACAAAACGTGCTTTCAGAGAGAAAAAACAATAAGAGAGATGATGATTATCATAGTAAAGTGTGTGTCTGCGCGTGTGTTTGTGACCACTTAAACGCACACATGCGCTCATATGCTTCACTCTCAAGGTTAAATACAAAGATGTCGTTCAAGCGAAGTCCATTACTGCAGGAAACCAATGAAAATAAATGACAGCATTCAGTGGGAGGTTCGAGTATCCCACGGAGAAATTTGCGCAGCTCTGCCATTTGTATACCCAGTTTTCTCCACATAAAGTGCTCAACTGTGTGTTTACAGATGAAGCACCACATTTGAGTGCAGTCGTATTTTTCTCTTTAACAGGAAATGGAGACATTTTTTGCTCATAATATATCAGTGAATCTGTCGGCTGATGTAAATCCCTGTCACCAAGATTAATGATCTTCAACATGAAAAAAAAAAGAAAATCCTCCCAGATCTTATTCTGAGACACTGATTCACTGGGTACAACAATAAGGGCTTTGCAAAACATGCAAGGAACTTCTCAGCTTTGAGAGCTAAGGAGAAAATGACTTAAACAAACCCTATTTAAAAGACCTGAAGACTAATACAGGTTTTCTTTAGAGTTGAAGACATATATGACAAGATGAAAAGAAAGACAAAGCAGGAAGAGTCCCAGACTGATTCAAAAAGTGCCAGAAATGTCACCTCAAATTGGCTGTCTGTCATGTCTACTAGAAGTCAGGTGTCTATGTTGCTAATGTGCTGATTGGGACTCTCACAGTTTAACACTTGCGTCATTTTCCTTCCTCTCTGATCACCGTCTCCTCCCGTACAAAAAAATAATAAATCTTGTCAGCTATTTTGTTTCCTTAAACACCTCAAAAAGGACCTGTTTGTATTTCCACCCTGCCTCACACATGTAATTTAAAAGTAAGAAAGAAGCGTAGCCAATATTATCAACCCACACTCACAAAATAAAATACAAATAGGAAAACATTTTTTTTTCCAACAAAGTATATGGTACAAATATAAATAGGAAAGGGTTTTAAAATCAATTATGAAAAAATATTCCTACGATGTTGGAAGCAGGAAATGTAGAATCACCTGTTAAGTTTATGGACACTTTGTGCCACAAAATAAAATGTTATAAAATAATTTGCAATCATGTCATATCTGTTTCTATTAAGTTTCATATTTGGCACACAAAAACCATTTCACAGAAGAGCTGAAATGTATTAAAAAAGCACCAGCTGTGACTTTATATGTATATGTTTACAGGTCATTATTTTATAACAGACATTTCCACAATTTGTTTTTATGATTCTATTCAGTTCTTCTGCCATTAAACGGGAAAAGGAAGGCTTCCTCTGGTCATTTGTTATAATATTTGTTATTTATTTAAGCAATGTTGTGTGTTTTGTGCTGTTTTTATGTTTAACCTTAACAGCAAAGTGTGTGGTGGTGGGGTGTGGGGTGTGGGGGACAACCAAATTCAGTTTAGGGCCCAAAAAAGGCTTGTGCCAGCCCTGTCCACTATTTTTCCTACTCTCTTCACTGCTGCACCTCCACTAACATGTGCTATTGTCTGAGAGTTTGTTCATTTTTGTCCCTTTTTGTTTACTGTAAACTTAATCTCAATTAGAGCTCCATCATCTTATGTACGAGTCAAAAAAGTGACGTTTCCCACTCACAGGACACTTTCTACGTCCCTTAAAATAAAAAGCGTCAGTGAGCCACACAGACATACCCAACCTCCCATCACCCCCCACCTTTACCCCTGTCCTGCAATGGAATCCCAAATCTCTCCTCGCCTTCCCAGGATTTATTCTTCTCACTGGCCATCTGGACAGTGGGTGCAGACAATGTAAAAGGAAAAGGGGGCTGGGGAGGACGGGGTTGCAAACCCACATTAGTCACAGGCTCTTAGGTCCTTCGACCCATACACACATATACACACAAACACACACACAAAAAAGGCTGAAGCCAAATGACCCCAGCTCCCCCTCTCTTTTTCCCTCACTGTGGCTGCTGACATCGTCTTTCCTGCTGGACAAAAGGCTTTTAGCACCTCACTATACTGTCCTAACCACAACACACACACACACACACACACACACACACACACACAGTCAGCACCCTCCATCCCTTCTAACACAGACACGCTGGACAGGATAGGGTGTTTGTTTTGTTTTTTCAGACGGCTTGAGAAGAAGGGAAGGGAAGGGAGGGGAGGGGTGGGAGAAAAAGAACCAGGGATGAGGGGTGTTGGGGTTGGGAGAAGGAGGCTATGTGATGTGTGTAACTTTAAAAAGAAGAGCAAATCATACGTGAATGCTCAGGGAAAAGCATAGCCAAATCGCTACTGAATGATAAAGGTATTAGGTACAATAGAGATGGCATGCTTCTCGGCCGGCTTAATGTAGTTAACGTAGGGCTTTTGTTGGGAGCAGCAGAGGATGAGGTCTGAGAGAAAAGTCACAGTGCGCTACAAGCACCCATTGTCGAGGAGGTTCGCATTTAACACACATACAGGAGGTTTTTGCTCCAGAAGAAATGCAGTGAAAATAACGCGGAGAGCAGGTGAAGGATGCACCTTTCTCGTACTGCAAAACAGTCACAACAAGCCACAAGGAAGCGGCAGGGGCCGTGACATCGCAGCGCCGCACAGTCCGGGAGTTTCAGAGTGAGAAACACAACAATACAGAAAACATTCACCTGACACTCGAGTTCATCTCGATGAGATTAACATGCCACGTAAAGAGCCAACAACAACCTTTGTATGGAATCAGAAAAAACACTCCCAATATGCCTGTATCACTGTGAACCAAACAACTGGCAGTAAATAAGTAAAGAATATAGCCACAAATACAACAGCGGTGCATCATAAGCTGCTATTCACAGCCTGAATGGAAAAGTGAAAGTGAACAACAGATTGCACTCAGGCAGACTTTAAGCCTGTATAATAAGTGAGATGGTGAAGAGGGGGAAGAGCAGGAGATAAATTAGTAAGCAGAAAGCAGCAGTAAATAAAATCGTGATGTAAGCGTCAGCGAGGAGTACTCAGGGTGGCAGTGAGGATGCAGAGGAACCTGAACAAACTCAGATTTTTTAGAAGGAAATACTGTACTGTCTGTATTATCACTTAAGTAAACCACTGAAGTAAACCACTGAAGATGCACAGTCCAATTAAGATTGAACTAAAACGCTGTAGGTGATATTGGTTAAGGTGTACAGAAGAGGACTAAGGAATTCTGATTAATATCAGAGTTTCTTCTGAAAAATGATCAGAAGGCCAGTCAAGAAAATAATAAGAATTCTAAGCTTATAAGCAGACTTTTTATTAAGATTTATGTGTGACTTTTTTTTTACCCTCAAAATGACTTTTATCTGAATATTTAAGCTTATCTGTACTGATCCTCATGGGTAAAGGTGTACTGCATGAAGAAACAAGCTGGGAAATCTCACAGAGAATGCATTATCCTCTGTTTCATATTATGCTCTGTAACTAGATATTGTATACATGGCCTGAAATTACCTGCCAACCCGCTAATAAAGGTGTAAAAATGAACTGAATCAAACAGTAAACATCGCTGCATCTGCCTGAAGTCAGCTGCAGCAACAATTCTCTGTACACAGTATAATATTTACTATAACAGTATGGTGAAATTGTTGCAGTGTTTCATCATCTGGTTTATTAAAAGAAAGCCATTTGGAAAAGTGGACATTTTAGTCTTTTTGGCTGGTGATTCAAATGAAGGGAGAAAACTCGATTTAATTAGATTCAATAAACAGTTTTAGGCAAGTTAATTACAAACTACGCCACAATGTGTTTAAAACACAAAAGTCTAAAACAAAACACAAACCTAATGATTCATATCATTTTTAAGGCCCCATTTGTGTGAAACATCTGGCTGATAACATTCACTTGCTGTGATGCATGTGTATGAAGTCAAATTAAGTTATTAAAAAAGGCGTTCAGGTGGTTTCATCGCATCCCACCAGAGACTTAATCTAAGCACTTTAAAATATGTGTTCATTTTATGTGTCCATTTCCATCCAACAACACATTTACATTTGCTTAAAGTGCTTTTAAAGCCATCTCCCAAACAAGTGGTGAATGAATGCAATAAAGGGGAGTTCAGGCAGCTGTGACCTTGGAGCCAAACTGCGAGCGGCCGTCATGACTTTGTCGGTTGGAAGAAAAGCCTTTATTTATAGATCAGCTGTGTGTCGATCAAACTCCATCGAGGGGAAAACGGCAGCCGTCGGAGAAGAGGAGGAGGAGGAGGAGGAGGAGGAGGGAAAGTATGTGTGTGTGTGTGTGTGTAAGAGTTGCTCGGAGGGTTGCTTTTTGAAGAACTAATACAGTGGTGTGCCTCAATCTCACTTAATTCCATTTAAAAGGAAATTGATTTGGAGGTTGGGGGGATGTGAGGGGAGGGTTCTCTCTCTCTCTCTCCATTACGATTGGGATGAAGTCTTGGCCTCGTTTCATTCATTTGTGTCCTTTGGTGGTACTACATACTGTAGTGTGCTGTTGTGCTATGACATACAGTAAAAAGGGAGGTAAAAAAAAGGGATGAAAGTTTAATGATCCCTGTGGGGGTGGGGGGGTGGGGGTGGCTCAGTGCAGCAACAAGTAGCAGGGAAAAATGCAACATAAATATTAAAACAGAATATAAATAAGGATTACAGCCGACTCGGGTTATGCAGCATAAATACTTGCAACTGCTAATATCAACACATTTTTTTCTACACTGAGTGCAATAAAAACAACACATACTGTAACTTGCTTACTAAATATTGGATTCGAGATCAATAAAAAGGCTATCAAACCCTGACCTTAACTGTATCTATTCATGGATGACTGTCACTAGAAGTTTCAATTGAAATTTGTAAAACAGGACTCCAAAACGGTGAATATATATATATATATTTTAAAATCTTTTTTGTTTTGTTACCCCCTCTGCTGTACATTATTCCCTTGTTTCTGTAATGACTGAGTATCTCCAGGTATGCATACATTTTTATCTTATATCTTTTTTTCCAGTTTTCAACATTCTCATTATATTATAAATATAAATTAGTTTGCTTTTAATGCTTTAGGGGAATATTGTATCATAACCTGTATTTTATTCACACTTCAGTGAATTACATGACAGGACCTGATTGAGAAATAACCTGGACATGATCCAAAATAGTGCACCCGTTTTTAAAATCTGCTATTTTTACATTTGTTTATTGCTGCAATGGCTTAGTATCACCTTTGTATTCATTCTATAATAAATAATGATCTATTCCCTTTTTAACAGTGTAGGAGAATGTTGTATCATCATCATCATCATCAGAATTTATATTTAATTCATATTAAAGTGAATTACATGACAAAAGAGCACTATTAGTACATAGTGTATACTGTATAGGTTACCATTAAAATATGTTTGCAAAAATGAGAGCTCTTTGAAAATTTGAGCTCTTCCAATCAAACTACTGAGAGGAGAACAAACTTGACAAGCTCATCCACTCCTCCCACAAAGCCAATATTTCATTTTTGCATGACAAAGAAAGAGAAAAAAAAAAAGAAAGAAAAATCCTGCTACACGTCTAAATTGTGGCTTTGATTTAATTCCTATCTTCATCTTTTTCACCAGGGAACTCCACTTATCACAATATCGCTGGGCAGCTTGCAGATTTAGTCGTTTTGCTGCGTGCACGCTCGCAGACGAGAGCAGAGGAGGTTCATGTTTTTCTACATTTGTACGGGAAGAATCAAAGGCAGCTGAGAAACTCAGCGAGGCTCAAAAGCTTCTCAGACAGAAAGAGAGAGGAAGAGAAAACAAGTGTATTCAGTGCCAGGACTGTTAACAACCACCTGTATCTGCCCACCTGTGGTTTCTAAAATAGCTCACACAAAGAGCCGGATACCCAGGAGGAATTAAAACTTATCCTAAAATTACCTGTGAGTGAATAATTTCTTCATTTTTCAAAGACATTTTGGAACAAATGTGCAAGCATACAGATTTATCACTCTCATATAGATTGACATATCTTCACCATGAGCGTATACAAATTCACACTGCAATCCAAAAATGCTGCCAAATTCCGTTGAGCTAAGCTGAATATTCTCACTCATGATGATCAAACTGGGATTCACTGAAGGCAGAAATGAAATCATTACTAAAAGACCATCATCTTAAGCCTCCATCTCTGGAGAGAAGTGAGAAGCCTGCCGCCCCAGATTGCCTAAAAATGCAGATAAGAAACAATCCTGCGCCAGAAATTGGTCCTGCAGGACTATTACATTGGAGAGATTAGTGGAAGATAATCATATAATGGCGATGATAGCACCGATCGCAGCAAAACGACCCCATAAAGTCACCTCTGAATAAAGAACAGGCGATACAGATGAGTGGGAATAAAGCAGTAAAGTGCTTGTGCTGGGTAGCATGTGTGAGACAGCTGCGTGCAGGGCTCGATGCCGCCTCTGGCCAGCAGGGGGCGCTCCTCTGTTTCCACACCACACTCACTGGTTTCCACTGGAGAACCAGAGCAACAGGGAAAGGGGAGAAGTCCTCACATGACCTTCCAGTTCACAGGAGTTTGCCTCCAGAAAAAAAAGCCTCTTGTATGGTATATGGTAAGACTTAAGAGCCTCAGTGTCCACCGCTGAGACAGTTCATGACTGAGAATGGAGATTAGAAAGTAGTTTAGAGGGTCAGGTGTTTGTTACGGAGCACTGGGGTCATCACGGGTAAATGCTGTTTCACTAACATGCTGCTCTAACGTGGGAACAGTCTGAAAAGTAAAGTCTGTAAAGTTGAATTCAGACACACTAGAGAACAGCCATCTTCACAAGAGAAGTCATCTTATATGAGCCTTGAGGACTTTTTTATTCTGCTGATGGTGTGATATAATCCCACTTGTTCCCAGTGCATTTTGTCTTCTTTAAGATTTTTCTGGAAATTAGTAGTATTTTGAAACAAGACAGTATGAGATGCAGAACTACCAAAGGAATCACTTCAAATTCTTAAAAAGACAGTTTAAACATATTCCATTGGCAGGGTTTTATTAAAACTGATATAATATTAGACTCAACTGCAGGTTAATATTTTCTGAAATCTTTGTTTTTTTTGTGTGTGCGTCCTTTGAGCAGACTGTCTTAAATGCTGAATGAAACTGGGCCATAGCAGCAGCAAATATTAATTGGGTGCATCAAAGAGGAACAAGACAAATTAAACGGGGGTTAAAGAAACACACTCAAGTAAGTAGAGAAGAATGAATGGAAATGTGCAGAAAAGCATAGCACTGCTATATAATGCTGATCTATAAAACATATTGGCTTGTAATCACACACACACACACACACACACACACACACACTTTACAATGATCTGCAGAGTAATGGAATAGTAATATATCCATCAATATTGTAGCAATACTTGGCAGGCCAGGCTGTGCTTTTAAAAATTTCATTTTGCTTTTTAATTTGTTTTTGTTTTTTTCTCAAAAGAAACTACGGAATCATTTTGGAAAAAAAGACAGCAAACTAAAGAATTTGATTCCATAAAATTCAGAGAGAAAAGTTCAACAGCTCCACAAAGAACTCCCATAACATTTAAGGGTTAAATGAATGAGCTTCATTAATTATCTATATGGTGTCCTCTAAATGACAGGGTTCATTTTGGAAATCCTGCTACAGGGACACCCTTAAAGGTCAGTAAAAGTAACAACAATAAAATAACAGGGTAATATTAAAGGATAAGAACTGCATTGTTCTAGATTTTTCTTAATCTCAACAAGTCCATCTCTCAATGCTAGACAACTTCCCTATCCTGTCTGTGGCACTAAGGTCAAAGCCCATTTGTTTCACAAACACATACAACTTTTAAAATGGCTCTCAAATATATAGTTTCTCTTTTAAAAAAGACAAAGTTATTTTTTTTAAAGCAGCTGGGCACTGTAGTTTTAAGTAAACATTATTCAAACAGGAGCAAAAAGTGTATTTCTTAAGGACTATTTTTAGCGGTGGATTAATACATAGTGAGTATTTACGTGGGACTGACTCAAAATAAAATACAGTAGCTGTGTTTCATGGTAAAGAAGGAACATGTCGCCCAGTGCAACAGCGTGGCTCATTGGTGTGTTTTTAATAGTTCTTTGGACAACAATGGAGCTCTATGGAACAAAGGAATACTTGTTAGTAGGATCAATTCACTGGTTGACAATGAGAAAAATATAAAACATCACCAGCCTTATCTTTTTACCTCTTGAAGCAGGAAGATTCTGTGATGAGTTGTTTATTAGTTCCTTGAGTATCATTAAGAATCATTAAGGATCTTAATGAAAGACTGTGAAATTTGTGCTTAATGGAAAACAATGTGTAACTTGTTGTCAACATCTTCACACTGCGTCTTTCTCGTCTCCTTGTGTTGCCACTTTGTGTCTGCTCCATCATCTCTATCTTTAGCTCTTCCTCTATCTGTCTCCAGGCCATATTTCTCCGTGGGCAGAGCCCAGGAAATCATGGTGTGGTGTGGGAGGGAGACACCACTAGTTCTCTGACCCAGACTTGCTGCTATAAATCCACACTTTTTTTGTTGTTGGTGGTGGCGGAGGTGGTGGTGGGGGGGTAGTCTCCCACCTCGACCCCATCGCTTCCTCAGTACATCTGGCCTGCGAACAAGCCGACTGACACTCTCAACACACACCAGACACAAACACAACCTCTGCTCACACACTTGGGTGGGCAGGAGAGAACACTAGAAACAGAGCCAGCACTTCTGACTTTATACATGTGACTGAGCTGTATGCAGCCACAATGGGCTGATTTGTAACAAAGATCCTGACAACACACCCTCATCAAATTTCATTAAACGAGCACGAACTCTGGAAACACTGATCATGTGTTTTCCACAGAAATGATGTGAACGTCACATTCTTCCATCACTAATTGGATAACGTAAGGATGAGATAAGTTTAAAATCAATCACTGCAGCAGTTAAGACTGTCACCTGTTTTAAATGGTTCTTCCTTTATATAATCATTTTAATTTTGCGGTAAAAAGTAAGCAAAGTAAAGAAGAATGTTAAATGGATGCCAAGAGGGTTTTGTTTTTAGTAGAAAACACTCAAAAAGAGAAGAATTTCCAAAAGAAGAGCTTTTAAATAAAAGGAAGAGACATAATCTTGTAACTCACTTTTTTGTTAAAACAGCGTCTGGACAGTGATGACATTTATCCTGGAGATAAACTCCAGGTGCATCCTTGATTTTTACGGATGATGACAAATCCTTTATCGAAGAAAAACCCTCAACTATGTTTAACTTTCTGTCCATGACAACAGATAGAAATGTAATAGAGACACACGTCACCACCACAATAGGTGTCAACACAGACAGACACGCTGGATTAGCTGTCCCCTCTGTTAACTTCATGTGTGCACTTTATTTTCTTTAGAAGCAAAGTTGAGGCTAATCGAAGCAGATGCAGTGATTTGCTTGTCGCAGCTGTTCAGTGAGTTGTTGAAGTTTAAAGAAAACCCAGTTCCTTACATGTACTTGAATAAAGATGTATACGTGTAAAAAGACCCTTGCATGTACTTATTGGTGAGGAACAAAGCACAAGCTATGGTCTTCAGTGGTCGAATTCAAATTAAATCCAGTCAAAGCGCTGCATTTTGGGATGTTTAAAAGACGGACTTTCTCTCCCCCCCCTCCTTTTCTACCCTGTTTAAGATTCCTGGCCTTTCACCTGACCCCAGGCCTTAGCCAGGGCGGTTGGGGGAGCTGGTTGCTTGCAGTAGTGGGGGTTAAAGTGTAATCCTGGTCCTGTGACCACAAAGGCTTGGCCCCTGAGGGCCAAGGACCAGCCACATTTTCTGAATTGCAATGTTATCCCTCAGCAAACCCTTCGGACTGACTACATATCAAAGGATTATGTTGCAGGGCTCTTCTCTGCTCTGGTGTGGATGGCCAAACTCTTCCCCCTTCCCTCAATCGGTTCTAGCTTTAGATTTTGGTATTTGATTGTGTAGGGGGAGAAGATAATAAAAAAAACCCTTAAACTTTACAGAGTCTAGTCTGAGAACTTTTCAACAGCACCAGAGAGACAAGAAGCTTTTTTTTCATTATATCAATGCCTCAGTCCAACCAGTTTCATATCAATCTATTAACAAGAGTAATTGCCACATAGCATCATTACAACTGACACATATTTTAAACCATTCAGATGCTGATATCTGGCTGCTAGTGTACTGCTAATTGCTTGCTTAAGTAATCCATTAAGGAGTGTTTCTACAACAGCTTGCCTGCTCCATTATCATTAGTTTTATTCTGAGGAAACCTTAACAAACCCTTTTTAACAGCGCCGTGGCTTGGCCCCGAGCGGCTCTTTGCATCTAAACCTAAGGAATTTGCTTTTTTTTAAAGGAGCAACTTCAGAAGATAGTGAGAACTGAGGCGAAAGAGAGAAAAGGTTTAATTGACGCCGCCCCCATTTTCCCAGGGTGAAGACCAGAGGGAGGAGGGACGGGGGGAGAAAAGAGGTGGGGGTGATGTGACACTGCTCTCCTGGTGTTGCGACTGTACAAAAGGAAGCAGATTTGCAGAGGAGGTGACCCCTAACCTCTAAAGCTCCAGAAAGGGTCCTTGGTGGCCCCAGCACCACCCAATCAATCACCTCCCAGAGCCTGCTGGTCAGCCGGACTGTAAGGGGACACCGCAGTGGACCCACCCCCAAACATTCCTTGGTAAGAAACTATTTTTTTTTTTTTTGGCCAAGGGTGGGGGGTTCAGAAAATGAAAGATTTTTTCAGTATAAAATGTACTTGTTCCATCACATCGAGCTCCTTAACTGCATCCTCTTTACCCAAATTAAATGTTACTGTCAGGAATCTGGTGATGGGAAAGCTAGAAATGCCAACAATGGCTGAACCCCTGATCATGTTGACATGCAGTTAAAGCTTGTCCTTTTGCTTTGTACCAATTTTCCCTGAAAAATGCCAGAATTTTCATCAAAGCAGTCAAACTATTTGCTGATTTCAGGGATCAAAAAGTGGTTGAATTTCCTGCTGTTTACAGTAAACACATCTGTTGATGATAAACGCTCAGAATGTGCTTCCACTGATAAAAAGTGATGTAAAAAAAAGTCATATAATTAAAAATACCAAATAGCTGCTAAAGAAACGCAAACCATGGATGAAATACTCTGTGTTTGCGCTGAACATTTTTTTATTATCAGATTTTAGTCTAAATTCCACTTATTTCATTATTCAAAAGAAAAATACGGATAAATGAAAACGTTTCTAACAAGACTGTACAGTTCAGATAAACATTTTTCTTAATGTGGACTAGTTTCACTTTTCCTTTTACAGCTCATTGTTTATTATAATGACAAGGAAACCAACAGTTTGAACACCGTAGTTAAACCACGTTTGATCATTCGTGTGTATAAACAGAAAGAATATTTGAATCTTTATGATATGGGACCTGAATATAAATGTAGTGTAATACTGTAGCCTCATTACCTTGTTTAATTCACATTGAGGTCTATATTGGATTTTTGGAATGTATTATTGCAAAACCTTTTTCCAGTGTGGTTCCTTACTTTCTTCTACTTTGGATTACATTCCTATATTTTTTTTTCTGGATAAAACTATATTTATGACATTTCTTAAGAAGTCAGACTGTATATACAATGTGACTATATTTTTTCCACCACACAGTAATGTATGTGGGGCCTGATTTGAGCCATAAATCAAACCTGTCATTTATTATTTTTTCATATTTGTGCTTATGTCTTCCACTTGCAAAAAATGTTTAAATAAATATCATGAAGTCTTACGTTGTTTTGGTTTTTTTTGTTTGGCATGCAGCAAGCTCTATTCCTCTTTATTATATATACTTTTCATTATATATCATATTGCTGTGACTTCTGATTGCTGTTGCTCCATAGCTGTAAAAGTTGGTCAAGGTCAGTGAACAGCTGCCCGTTGACTTACGAGTGTGTTGCTGACACCACAGAGACATTTGGCATATTTTGCTTGTGAATAAATACATAATTAAATGCTAAATTAACTTTAAAGAGAACATTTACATATTAGAGTCAGGAGAGCAGGGATTAAGGGCAGCAAAGACAACAAGGGAAGTGATCACTGACTTACTGCTATCACTGGGGAAATATCATCATACCCAGCGATCAGGTTAAGTGCTTTTAATGCTCTTAAATAAGCCTGAGCTTTTACACAAAGACACAACTTTGCATTTCATTCCAACCTTTAATATGCAAGACTGATACACAGCTTCTTTTTTCATTCTTTTAATGAAATCATTAATATTCAACTCTCATCTGCTTCAGCCGAGATTCTCATAATGTTGTTTAGAAATAATGATTGCAAAACGACAAGACTCGCACCTCCTTTCCAGTAATTCAATAACAAAAACAAAAAGGGATTCAAGCTTTCTGGCCCTTCAGGAATCTTTGACCTCAAATCATGGGCAAGTCAGACTGTAGACAAAGGCTTGTCAGTTAGATAAAATGCATGGATCTTGTTGAACCAGTTTAGGACAGAACAAAAAGAACAATAATTACGAATGACCTGTGAGATGTGGGTTTTAACTTTGATGCGATATAAAGATGACAGCGTTGGTTACTAACACATCATGGAGGCACTCTTTTTTGGCTCTTTCTCTGTGCTAGCTAGATTCGGGAAGATTAGAGAAATTTAAATAACCTGTTCATGTGTCTAAGTTAAAGGCACTCTGCTTGCCAAATTATATTTATATATTTTATTACAGCTGTAAAATAGTTGGAAATTATATGTTTAACAGTCGAACTAGAATTTTCACTTGTTTTTAGAAAAGCTTTGTTTCACGTCAGCTGCTTTCAGACAACCTGAACCACACAAACTAATTCTCCACTGTGTTTATAGCAGTTGCAAGCAGCAATAGTTGTAAATAGCAGCAGAGATCCTATTGCCTTTGTTACTCAATACGGGAGTAAAAATTATGATAAAAAGCCAACTAATGTACAATACAGGATGTTGAAGACAGCAGCAGCTAAGATCAAAGCATTCCAGGTTGCAGCACTCTCTCCAAATAGAGCAAATAAAATGTGTAATTTGTGGCAAGAATGCCGTCTAATCAGGTGAACTCTGCTGATTCACTCCTAACACCACACCTGAGCAAACACGCAGAGGACTCATTGTTACTGCGAGCAAATAATGAAAGAAGAAGTCAGGAAACATCAGACAACATCAGACGTATGTGTAGTTTTACTCTGCTTCCATGTACAAATTCTGACACTCACAGGATGCTTGCTTTATTTTGTTTCCCCTCGCAGAGCTTATCTAGCATTCACTAGTGTTTTTTTTCTTCTTTTTTTTGTGGCTGGTTGCAAAAGCCTGACCAGGTGCCATCTATCAAAACAATCTGCTCTCAGGGGGAAACCTGCTATTAACTGATAAGAGTCTGCCCTCGGTGGGGTGTAATGGGTCCCACTTGAGTTTCTTTTCGGAGTATTGTCCTAGCAGGCCACCTCCAAGACAAACCCAACTCAATGACTGCTTTCTGTTTCACTCCTCCCTGTCCAAAAGTACAGCAGCTACTTCACGCCACCATACGGTCTTCAAGAGCCAAATTCATAGTTAAGAAATGTCATCACAGTGCAGTGAAGGTTATTTTGCACGGATCAGCTCTCTTCATTACTGAGCTATATGGTGTTATGTTTAAGAACAGATTCTCATTTCATTATATCATCACTTTTATTGTATGTAAATGAGTTTTAATGAAATCACACTCCCGTGGCCTCTGGTTTGCATAAAAGTTACTCACACGTCAAACCTCTTTACCTTCAGTGAATAAGTTGCATTAAATTCCTTAAGTTAAATGAAATACAGTGCTGACTGTAACTGGAAAATGAAAAAAATAAAACCGTTTTTGCATGTTTTAGCCCATTTACTGTAAGTCATGAATGCAAAATATCACATTTTTTGGAAGCAAATCACATCTAGTTGTGTGATTTTTAAATGTGTTTTCTTGCCTTCCACTCAGCCATTGACTTACAAATGCTTTGCCAGATGATGATAATGTTGCAAACAGTAAGGCATGACATGATTTACAGTGCACAGTAATGTATTATCTTGAAAATATTTACAAGATGACATTCATTCTGTACTGAAATTAATGGAAACCAACGGCTGCACGGAAGGTAGAAAAAAAACAGTTTAAAATGTTCAAGAAAACACTACAGCAGGGTTTAAAAAGGGGTCCCATGTTAATCAGATGATATTTGTAGCTAATGGTTAAAACAGGCAAGGACGTGGACATTTCTGGGTTGACTTTAACATGATTCCTGATTTTCGTACAATACTGAAATGAATGGGAACCAATGGCTGCCTAGGAGGTAGATACTGTAACTCACTTTTAAACAATTCAGAACTCCAAAGCATGATTTGAAAAGGGTTAGCAGTAATGTAAAGCCCATGAGATTTGTGGTAAATTAGCTCTGAACATGCAAAACTCCTGACCTTTCAGGTTTGAGCTTCTGAATTGAACATACTGTAAATCTAGTAAAGCTGGGCTTACTGTAGCTAACACGCATAAAGAGCAAGACATTCCACTGGGAAAAAATCTGGCGAGCATCCATGTTTCTCTCCTGGTTTTCCTGAAATAAACCACTGGAACAAACACAAACTACAATTAAGGTCCAGCAGAATGGAAATTCCCATTTAACTCTAAATGTAATGTAGCGCTATTCTTCTGTTAGTTCATATGGGCTGCTGTAAATGTTTTTAAAATCAATGGACGACACATAAGCTAGAAGCCTCTTTGTGTGTAAAGTGATCTAAGCTGTTTTCCTATGGTGCAGCTGGTAAGTAGCTCATTTTCTTCATAGAGAGATGACGTCAGCTTATCAACTGGGAGCTGAAATCACATTCAAATGGAGTAATAATTAATTAAGTCTAAATGTCATTTTCATAATTAGGATTGTCCGGGATCTGATGGGCATATATCTATGGCTATCTTATGTTAGTGAGTCACCAGCACTGACTTATGAAGAGGGAACCCCTTTCTTCTTGTTGAGGAAGTTCTATTCATTGAAGCCATCTACGGGAAGAATGCCAGAATGACCCATCAAAGATTGACGGGGGTTAAGCTCCCATAATCAATATGACACTGCTAAGTGCCCTTTGATTGAGCTGCACGCAGTGTAAAAGGACATTTCTGTGTGCCCGGCTGCTCTTGCCACCAAGAAATGCAGCATTTGTCCAAAGCTAAACGGTCTTCTGAATGTCATTGTCACGGGTACATTAACTTTTATATGAGTCTGAGAGACAGACTTGGAGTGAGGATGAACGGCCATTTTCATTAGCGTGGCTGCTCGGGGCCATTAAGGGTGCTGTCAGACGGACAGGGACAGAAATGGTTTGCATAGGGGTGCACGAGCAAAGTCTGGAGATTTCATTCTGTCTCTTAAGATGTAACCACGTGGAGCTGGAGTGGTGAAGGCACTGGCTAAATTTGCGGGTGTGAAACCCTGTGTCACTAGGCAACTGGATCTGATGGCTCCTTTGTTTGGGGTGAAAGGTTGGAAGCACTCGTACTAATCTCCTTGCTTCACAATTAAGGAACACAGGAGAGCTGCTCGAACCTCTTCCCACTCTCAAACAACAACAACAAAAAGAAAAGGATTGAAAGACTCCTCTTTTGTCCCTCCTCCTCAGTTCCTACTCCCCCTCCTCTCTCGCCACGCTAATCGAAAGGTATTTGCACTGTAAATTAAAAGGGCCCTCGCGCGTTGCTGTTTTAACACTGACGCGCTCTCCTAAGATGTCCACAAACAGCTCCAATCTAATTACAGAGGGAGATTTACTTCAAATAACACTGTGGACAAAAGAACCCTGGCTATTGTTGACGTGGGGCCAGTGTTCCACATCTCTTTCTCTCTTTCACTCTCTTGGGCGAATCCTTTTATATTCAAAGTCCTCGCCTTGCCAAGGTTAAAATGCTTTGGGATATCTGAAAGTAGGGAACCTCCTGACAAAAGCGGCCTTTTAATTCCCCGGATGGCAAAGGCCTTCGTAGATTTCCACCGCTCTGTCTCTTCCCTTATCTATCCTTTTTTTTTTTTTTTTTTACCCAAGCAGATCTTGAACAAAGCCGCAGTGGCTGACATGCAAATGTAACGGGGGAGAATAGCGGCATCCAAGGGAGTTGAGATTGTCCGACAACGGGACGTGCTTGCTGGGGTTGTGTTGTGACGTACGGCTAAGACACATCCTCAGGGTCGAAAGAGGGAGGAAAGGGATGGTGGATATTGGCTGGCCAGATTTGCAGTGTGTCCTGCTGACTTCCATTTTATGGCCCATGAATCGCAGAGCCCTCTGGGAGTCCATAATCCGCCCCCCTCACCCTCGCACCCCCCACCCCCCCACTGCCCATACCACATCATTTTATTGGTCTCTCTGGATGTGTGGCTGCTGTCCCTGGTTTACAATGATCCATCCATGTAGGGATTCTCCCGCAGCCAGACTGTTGCACCACTATGGACATCCCAATTTGCTACTGGATCCCACCCACCTATTTCCCCCTTATAAGAATACTACCTCCCTCCCTGACATGCTGTTGTCCCATGGTTTCCTGTGGTGATGCCTCAATGCGACTGTGCCCACCATGACACTAAGCCTCGGCACTAAGGCCCTACAGTGCATGGGCCCAGTTGGGTATTTCTCAATGAATAAAGCTGGATGCGGGGGAACGTAGCAGTGCCAACTCTCATTCACACATTTTATCTCATTTACACACAAACCACACATCCCCCATTCACATAGGCCGCCGTGCATAGCACTTATGGCTGTGGCGGATGATTACTACTGGGTGTTGGTCACACTGAAGCCGTGCACAGTATCCATCAGCCAAACGGAGGATCTTCCTCCTCCTGGAAAAACTCATTTAGATCTTATCTGGGGAAAAATTTGTTTGCTGAGGGAGAAGGAGGAGGTTAGTAGCAGCAGAAGTGACTGTGGTCTAGCTAGTGCCGCTTGATTTAATTTAGCCACCGATAGTGTCTCTGACCACTTGTACTCTTCTTATTTTGGAAGGTGAGTGAGAGTGAGTGCCAAGGAGGGGGAGATGGAGGGAGGCAAAGAGAAAGAGGTATTTGTTTAGAGACGGAGGTAAAGGGAGACGGGGGGTTTTAAATGATCATCTTAGAAACATTTGGACAGTAAATAGATATTAGACAGTATAACAGTCTGTGTGAATATAGAGCCAAAATATACAGACAAACCATTTCCTAGTATCACTGTCTTAAAGCATTTTACTGATGATATAATGCTGTGAATCATTGACACTGAAGCTGTATAAGCCGTAGCTGGTGCTGAGAGCTGATTAATCAATTACTCGACCAACAGAAAATTAACTGACAACAATTTTGATAACCGATTAATTGTTGAAGTCAACTATCCAGCAAAAAGGCTGCTTGTTAGAGCTTCCAGGATTTGCTGCGTTAATCAGTTTTATATAACTGTATATTGAGTGCTTTTGACAAAACAAGCAATCTGAAGATGTTACACTGGGAATCGCGGTTGTGCCATTTTCCACTTTTGTCTGCCATTTCATGCTTTTTCTTTTTAAAATAAGTAGGACTAACAGACAAAAGAACATTCATGCCCTCATGAAGTGAATCATGAGTGTGATCTAAATCGAACATAAAGCCATAAAGCCAAGTTTGATGTGAACCGAAGAAGACGTTCCTCTCTGTATGTCTCTGTATCAGTGTTGGCCTGGCAAGGTGAGTGTGGCACCTGATACCCACTGTGACCCAAAATGCCCTGTGTGAGCTCTCCGGCCAGCCCGGCACAGACAGACAGACGGAAAATCTGCCTTCGACGGACAGCTTGCTCAATAATGAGTGGGATGCTGAAATGACGAGCGCTAATCAGCATTTTGACTCAGCAGATGACACCGACGGGAAGCTCAACATGCTAACATTTTGTGATCAAAAGTCATAATGCTAATGCACATCTGCCCTTTAGCGACGAGCTGCATTGAGCTAAAATGCCTCATAAACGTGCACATCTTGTCTTTATGGTGATAATTTAATTCTAGCAGTTAACTGGAGTTAAGAGTGGGCATTAGGTTGAGTGGAATCATATTCACACTTGCAGGGGCCAGGGGGCTGTATGGTCCTATATGTGTCTGTGTGTGTGTGTGTGTGTGTGTGTGTATCAGCAACACATGTGTAGCGCTGCCTGCCCGGGCTGGAAGAATATTTGCTTTGCTTATCGCCGCCCTAATGCTCACTGACAACTTAATAACATCACAATTAACTAAATGCTAAACAGATGCCAGTGCTGGACTAATGTGATTGAGACAATCGGCACTTTTGACGTGACCCCTGTGTAGCGCTGCCATTGGCCTAATTTGCTTGAGTGACATGACTGGACTGTGTGTGTGTGTGCGTGTGTGTGTTTGTATTTGAGGTGACTGATTGCGAGGCCACCGGTGTGAACAATTTACAAGGAAAAAAAAGACGAGGAAGAAAAGAAATAACGTGACTAAAAAGAGCTTCTTTTTTCTGACCATCATAACCTTGTTGTCCCTCCCCCCTCCTCTTTCTCTTTTGCTTTTTTCTGTCTCTCCTCCCAACCTCCCTCCCTCTTTGCCGCTCTCTCTCTGGCCAAACTATTTCTGGCTTGAGAAAAGAAAGTGTTTACTCTGCGGCAGAGGCCTGCTGGAATCACGCTGTGTTCCCACTGGCTAAACCCACTATTGCTACTCCATGGTTTGCATATTTTCCCTGTATTACAAGACTTTAAAAAAGGACGGAGGGAGATAAAGAGAGAAAGAAAGAAAGAGAAAAGAGTTAGAGAGCAGCCTCCCCCTCCTATTATACGTGGATTTTCTCTGGCAATGCTGTGTGTGTGTGTGTGTGTGTGTGCATGGAGAGGATTCATGTATAAACAGGAACACCAACAGTCGGACAACAAATTCTTCCGAGGCCTGTGGACTCTACACAGCTCAAATGTGAGACGCAGTCCCTGTCGTTTCTACTGCTACTCACAGCTCGTGTTGAATAACAGGCAACTGCTCATACTGACTGTGGCCTTGGCAGATGAATGTGCAGATTGCAATGCAAATTAAAGTGTGCACTTGTGGATATATGAGCAGAGCCTGTAAAATGCATGAATCCCTAGGAGTAAAATCTGCATGTTTTTAAATAAAGCAGACAGACTGAAAAACAAACCCCCAAAAAAAGTACTTTAACTTCAATTTATTGCTTACTATTTTGTTTGTGAGCCACTTTTGTCTGTGCACATATTCTGACCTTTTGCTTTCCTGCACCAAGCTTAATCAAGTGGAATGTGAGTGTGGTGGGCTTTACCAATAAAATACAAGAGCTATAAATTATGGTGGGGACCAAAACAATCTAATGAAAAAAAGAGATGAAGCTAGCTGGCAGACGTATAGAGATAAAGACAGAAAAAAACAGCAGCTTGGAACCGTCTTGTACAGACCGACAGGGAGAGGCTTTACTGGAAATGCAAACTGAAAATGACACGTTGGAGGTGGCTGTGTTTAAATGAGCACAACAGTTTCACAATTGGATATTATGGAGTGGGACAAAATCCACATTAAAACAGCTTTGGAAACAGTTTACAGCTGCTATCACCAAGAGGAAATAACACAGTGTACAGCAGTAATGGACAACTACGGCTTTTCTGCCAGAAACATTGGCTTCTGAGGACTGTTTGTACTGTTTGAGTAACTTGTCCTTCACTAACCAAAACTCCCGAAGATGTATGAAACAGAATGCATTAATGACTGTCCGTATTAAAAAATAAGTAGCTCCTTGAATTGTACTTCTCCTTTCAATGACAGAGTTCACATTATGTGTTGAAACCTTTTATTGACTTTGGTTTTAAAAACAAATTTCAAGCCTTTTTCTGGCCAATAAATTGAAAGTCAACGTTACAAATACAAAGGTTAAATTTGATGCCCAGTCAGACAGTGAAACAGTGAAAAAACTGCTAAACAAAGCCTGACCTGTATGCCTGTATATGCTCCCAGAGGATAAGGAGGGCAGGGCTGCTCATACAGCATGTCATGCATTTGAAAAAAAAAAATCTCTTAGAAAGGAAAAATATTGCTAAAATGAAAAAAAGGCTGGCACGGGCATGCTTTGGCATGACTGGCATTACATAATGTGAAGTGACATTAAAATCTAATTAAGGTGTTTTTAATATTTCTGCCAATGGTCTAGTTGGCCCCTGCCTTCGATTATATTAACCCTGGTCCAGGACTGTCAAATGACCCTGCCGGATTTAAAAATGTGTTACATGCAGATAGGGTTGTTTTTCTACCTTAGAAGTAGCCAAACCTCAAGTATGTATTTTAAACAACAATTTGTAACAAATTTGATGAATACCAGAAAAATCTGAATTCAGATAACCATCCAGGACCATGACACACAGTATGACAGTTCTGAATTAGGTCTACTATTAATATATCTGCTCTATCAGTCAGAATAACTGCAAATATTAGGGTTCTTTCCCATTCAGAGAAAGCCATTGACTGGCATTCATACTTGCCTAGAGAGTATTTCAGATCAGTATGCACATTACATTAATCTGCTTCCTATCAGTCACCTGACAGCCACATGATGAAATGGAGGTCTCCACCAGGAAATCCTCCCTATAAACATGTAGCCTTACATGTTGTGTTTGCCTGGAACCCTGCTAACAATGCAAAGCTAGGACAGAAAAAAAGTTGAATTCTCAGTGCATACATTGCATAACAATTGGAGGACACGAGACAGAGACAGCATTAAATGGGCTACAACTCTAAATGAAAGCAGTGTTTTTCTTTAAGGATGAGAGCTCCATGAAAGCCAGACAGACTGTGTTCTTTGCTTACAAAAGCCCTGAGGCGAGTCCCAGTTTAGAGAGAGAGAGATACTCTGATACTTTGCCATCCAATTTGGGAAAATATGTGACAAAAATTAGCCGTCAGTAGATGTAATGCAACTCACAAGTGACTTCGGCTCATGAACACAGGCATTCCTGGATTTATTTGTGTGTGTATGTGTTGCACGACACTGCCAAAGAAGGGAATATAGTTTGCAGTGTGTGTTTGTGCATTTGTATTTGCACGAGTTCAGTGGGTAAAAACAGCCACATGATGTTTTGCTGCTAGTTCCCTTGGCATCCTGACCAGCAGCCCCCCCCCCATGCAAAAGAGCTTGTCCGTTAGGAATGACGACAACTTCAGGAATGCCTCAACGGCCTCCAAACTATCCCATGGTTTTGGCTAACCACTTGCTATACGTCCCACATACAGTACGAGGGCTGTTGAGTAACATAGAAAGGTGTGTGATATGCCAAGGGCAGCTCTGTTACAAGCAAGAGAAGCCAGACAAAGTGAGAAAGAGACAGAGGTTGAGTCAGACTGCAGCTGATCGGGCCGACAGAGGAGATGCCACAATAGTTCCCATTCAAAGCTGCAAGAAACAGCCACAGTTTCAGAGGCCAAATATTGTCATCAGAGAACATTAGCCAAGGGCTGAAGCGCTGCCAAGTGGGCAGGCAGAGATCAAATCTGGCTTTGATGGCCAACAGTAACCCCATGCTCCCACCACACGCCCTCTCTGATGTTTTGCGTCTTGGGTACTGTATACACAGACATTTCTGTATAAATAAATCCATGTTTGTTAAGCTTTCTAGCTCAAACAGATTTAACACAGTACTGTCCAGTGGAGCTGCTTTTGCATCTGATGTAGTTTCTTTTGTTTAGTCCATCCCTGTATAGTCTGCTGAGATATCATTATTTACATTTTGGATCGGATGAACAACAGTTACTATTTAGCTATTCTTTGAGCTTAAGGGCTTCAAAAAGTAAAGGAGGCCAGAATGTAAAGGGACTAAATAGAGGAAAGTCCACAAGATCCTTACAATCGAAATGGTTCATCCTCTTAGGACCATAAAATTACTCATTTCATGACATTCTAGCCTGAGGGTGGCGCCAGAGGAATGGCTTGCACGAAATCAAAAAGTTCATCCTCTGGCGAGCAAGTCCAAAAAACACTTAGGCCAGATGATGCATGTCAAAATAGCTGTAAGAACGAACCGGTGGACTATATTACAATGGCAATGGTGTTCATTGCTCCAGAAAATCAGCATCTGATTCAGGCTTACTCCCTTGATTGGCACATCCCACTAGCTGTAATGTTGAAGGTGTCACAGTGGGCAGAAAGAGAGAAATTGTTAAGGAAAAAAATCTCTACGATCCACCATTCAAAAAGTGCTATTCAAAATAAATGTCCTAGCAGGCTGCTGTATAGCTGGAGAGGCTACAGTAGAGCCAGGGCAGCACTAAAGATGGATGTTACATGTTACACTTCATAATGCTGTCATATGATGTGCAGCTGCACTAAGATGGTGTCGTGTTTGGACTTGCTCCTAAAATGTCCAATGTCCTGACTGAAGAAGACCTACACCTGTGGTTGTACCAGTAGCTCCCATACATCTCCACAAAGTCAGAGTGAGAGACACAGAAAGGGACTTGTTTGTTTACCTGTCATCTCATCAGTTACTCCTCTGCTGGAAACAGACCAATCGGCTAAATGCTGTCAATTTTCAGCACACGGTTGAGCTCAGTGCACGAATAATACTTTAAATGTCAGCATATGTAACGACATACACACACACAAACACACACACACACACATCCAGAGACAGGCAAGGCAACAATAAACGCATTGTCTGCCACAAATGATAAGGCCAAATGAAAAAACTAATTCAAGACCAAACTGGATTTTTGTGTTAGCAATTCATTTAAAGCTAAGTTTGATACCAACACGTTTGTCTCAGAAATGACAAAAAACAAGTAAGTGTTGAACAGTGTAATCCCTGCTTAAATTACAGAAATGTAAAGTGGACACATACAGTACAATAGTGAATGGGCTACAAGTCATCATAAGACTGATTTCTTCCTGCAGTACAAAGAAAGCCTCTGCATTATTCAGCTCTGTGGATAACTGTTTATTATTCTAATGACTGTGACAGACATGTAGATGGACAAGAATACATAAATTGTGAGATACTAAAATGTTAGTTTCCATAATGATGACAAGTGTGGGGTATATTGATTTTGAGTTACAGTAGTGACAGCAATCAGTGAGACTATTGCTTTCAAAATGGGGAGGCCAAATGTCAAGTGCTCCAGAGCCAGGGATGTCGTAATGTAGGTGTACAGTAGCTTAAAGAGCAAAAAGACAGAGGGAGTGAAACTGAGAATCATATGGTGCAGTAAAACTGCCTTGTCATATTTTGCCAGAGCCCATTTTTCAGACTCCCTCAGAGGGGCTCAACACATGGATGATTACTATACTATTACTGCTGCTGCTGCGCCAGTTGTCTGGCAGGAAGACACGTCTGGCCCTGGCTGCCCCCCCCAGCCTCCCAACCCCTTCCATTCGTTCCAGACTGGAATGCCTATATTTAGAGTGCTCCTTTCCGCTGTTATGGCTTTTGGATCATTAGCCTCGTTTAACCCTTCTTTACCTCCAGTGAGCTGATTGGCTGAGGGCATGCCCCTCAGGAGTAACCCCCCCCCCCCCTTCAAATCCTGACTACACTGCCCCACCTTCCCCTCTTAAATTTTTGAGGAGGAGAGGCGGTGGGGGGGGGGTGGGGGTTTGAGTGGCTGCAAAGAGAAAGCATAGCCACCCAATGGGAGCCTGAGGGTCACGGCTTCTGATGAAGGACAAAACAAAAGATGATGATAATGATGATGTGTGGCTATTTTGGGGATCGGTTTCTGGCTTGAATGTTCATTGGCAGCACTCTTTCCTCTCATCTAATTTTGTTTGACATGCGAGGGCGGGGCTAAAGGATGGCAATGTGGATCGGTTAGTGGGTGACCCCCTGACCTTTCCTCTGATGCCACTATTAGACCAAAGTTCCATTTAAGAAATATCCAAATCTGCTGGGCAAATTGCCATGAAATTTATCAAGCACGTTCATATTCCCCATTGGATGAACTGTTTCCATTTTGGACACTCTATGGGCTTTCCTCCAATGCCCTAAACTCTGTATGCAAAATATCACAAACTAATTGCCAAATTGCCATTAAACTTTCTGTGGACATTCATGGTCGCCAAAGGATGAATCCTATTGAATTTGGAGATCCTGTAGCCTAGTTGGTTGGTCTTGTATTGTAAAATGTAACAGGCTGACTACCAAAATGTTTGCTGAAGGCAAAGGCGGTCTCAGAGGAAGACTGAACCCTTCTGAATTTGGTGATTCTATGACCTCTTTACATTGCACTACTTTAGTATTGTGCCGTGTAATCAATACTGCACAATACTATTGACTTTCACAGTGTATCCCAGTTCCATACTATATACTAACACAATACTATACAATACTAAGTCTACACTATGTACTAATGTTGATGTTCATGCTGTAATTTGGCAGTTGGTATATAAGAAACTAATCTACAGTACTGTTCTGTATACACTGACAGACATCAATCAAACTTTGGATCACAACTACTAGGTCCAAATATTAAGAAATTACAAATAGCAAGTCCATTTTACTATATTTATTTGAAATATGTTATTTCATCCATTTTTATCCCAGCTGCTAATAGCTCCTCCATATTTGTAGTGTGTCACATTATGGAACAATATTGTCTATCAACCTCGTATCCAGCAGTAGTATGGCAGAACTGTGAGGCAGCTCATGACAGGGTCTAACTATTTTTAATCTGGAGTGATTATCCAGAACGTTAAATGTAAAGTCTGGATAGTAGGTGATCGACAGAGAAATACAGTAAGAGAAACCGAAGGACTCACAAACATACAAGATAAACACTGAATACTCCAGCACATACCCTTGCCCCAAGCACGCCATCTTCATAACAAAGTGGTGGAAATTTGAGACAATCCTTTCCCCCCCAAATTAAAGAGTTCATCACCAGCAGTGAAACTGTTCTGGGCCATTACACATCTGCTAAAGGGGGATTTACTTCTTCCTATTTACATCTTGGCACCTAGATTGTCCTCATCTTCCCATCTCCATAGCTGAGCACTGATAAACAACATCGGCCTGCCAAGTTTTCCCGGTTTGTTGATTACTGTTGGGTCTGTCTTGATTTAGGGCGAGTGGGACTAATCCAAGATGATGTGATCTATCTATCTGTCAATCCATGGCTCCAGTTAGCCAGAGAAGGCTGAATGAGCCTCCACACACCACCACAGCACACACCACACCACAACATGCAAATAGACTGGGAGCGTGAATCAGGAGGGACCTGATGATTCAATGTGATCTCAGTGTTTCTCTGCTTGAATTGATCTGATTACAGTACATAATTAGACGTTTTTTTTTTTTTACAAGGCATCTGCTACTTTGACTTTTTCACCACTATTTTAAAATAATTTATCTTGCCAAAATATGCGTATATGAAGAATAAAATCAAGAGGAACTTTCAGTACAAATTCAACCATTGCAAACATGTAGATGTAGCAGAGGAGCTCATATCTTTTTGTTTATGTCTATGGTGTCGTGATGATATGTCTGGCTGTGTGTGTGTTCATACCAGTGTGGATCTGCCGGTGGGCCTCCAGGGATTCCTCTGTCTGGAACTGGGCACCACACTGGTCACAGACTATGGCCTTCTCACCAGCTGGACAACGACAAGAGACAAGAGCGTGGACGATTATTACACATTCACACACGTGTACCACATTTGGAAAAGCTGTACGAAATGGAGAGAAAAATAAATACCATTAAAACAAAATTCACTAGAAACTCTCAACACTGAACAATTTTCTAACTTTATTTTACGCTTATACATATCAAATCCTGTCACTGAAATTTTAAGCAAAAATGTATCATGATTTGAAGTTAGTGTCATAGTTTAGGCAAAAAAAAAAAAAAAAATGCTGCTATAACACACTCAGCAGGGTACCCACATTCCAAAATGTATTGCTTTGCAACTTTTAAAAGACAAACAATGAACTGGGATTAAGTGTTTGGATTTAGGTAGCTACAACAAAATCAAGGAGTGAATACACACAGATACTAACTAATAAATCAACAATGAAGAGAACATTTTGCAGAGATATTGAAATCGACATACATCTCGGCTGATAAGTAACAAGAAATGTCAGTACAGAAATACAAAAGCCAAAGTTTGTCCACCAGAAAACACTGACAAGTTCACTTTTCAACTGTTAAATCTCAGTCACAATTCTTTAAAAAACTAATTCAAGGGATCCTTATCATAAATGTTTTTCAATGCTATGTGTTTATGCTAAAAAATTTATATCGTCCGATTTATTGGCATCAGATACTTTTAAACTGTCAAAAATATCGATACTGAGAGACTGAGTCTTATCTGTGAATGAACGAATATTGAGTTAAGATCATTTTAATTATGCTTCATTTTTACAAAGATGTCTTACATGACCACATCTTTCTCTTTTCAATGCACAACCTGTGTGATCAAAACGTTGTAATAAGCTATGAAATAATCCGTCACTTATACCAGACCTAAGTTACATCTATGTGAGTACTGATATCTGATATGATTGACAACATGGAAATGCTTATGTTTTTCAGTCTGATACTGTATTATCGGAAGGCTTAGGCTTTCATTATTTGATCCTCTTTTGTTTTTGAGAATTTAGGTGAATATTGTTCAGTATTTGATTGATTAATGGATGTATTGTAATATGTCATTTAGCCTATATTTAGCTTTATAATTTCAAGAAACAAACTATCCACCTTCAGATTGGTCAGATTCAGCTCCAAATTTAATTAATATGCAAATGATGGCAGGGGGTGCCATCTCCTTCCACATACATGCTTGATGTAGGCTAATTTGCCAAAAAAAAAATTCTAACAGTAATAATTATAGAGTCCATTATTTGTGACAGTTCAGGTGACACACTCAGTAGGAATGCGGCTTAGTCCACAAGTACTTTATTTTCTAGCTTTGCTATTCATCAAGTCTAATTTCCCTAATTTCCAGATCAATAGACATTCAAAAGTAAACACTCTTTATGCCAATATACACTATAGATTCAAATTAATATATTTAGTGTGTGCACAAAGTGTATGAGCTTAATATACAAGGCTGATAACTTACTGATTTGAGTCAAAGTCATAAAGTTATTGTTGAGTACTCTTCCTCTTTTGTTGCACCACACTCTGCTTCTGTTTATACAAATAGCTGTGGAATGGATTGCCATGTTCACGTATAGTTTATGAATGTGTGCAACCTTGTACAACAATAAAAGGAGAGACAAGAGCCTGGCATGCACACATACAGGGTGCTGTTGGAGGGCACATCAGATCAGGCCCAGGCAAACGACTTTTTATGGCCTGGCAACAAGCACTGTACATGCCATACACATCACACATCAAACAGACGCACATACACGCACACATTTAACATCTGGATATTCTGTGTGTGCAAAATAGGCGTAAGTGTGTGCGTGTCTGTTTTCAGTGAAAGCACAGAGTGATCTCTCCCGACCAGACCTTGGTTTGTTCTTGGCATGGCCTCCTGGGTTACGACACCTCCAGAGAGAGAAAGAGAACACAATGAAAACAGGAAGCCAATTCTTAGATGACAGAAAAAAAAAAAGTCAGAGCGAGAGAGAGATGGCTTGTGTGGTTTTGCAACCGCAGTGACATTAGGGAACGGCCTGTACTGTAATAAGCCCTACCAAAAGCAGAAATGACACGGACCGTACATGACAGAGTGTGCCTGCCAGTAGCGTGCTTATGCAACAAGTTATGCAAAAGACGGTATGCTGCACAAGTGAGCGTGACTAGATCATAAGCTACTGCAATGCAACCTTAACAGCCTGCACATCCTAGATTTGTCTGTGATATCACACGATTTATTTCCATTTAACAACTTTAGACTAAATAGACAGAGCTGGTGAGCAATGTCCTTTTTAATTGGCTGCATATTCAAGAGGCATAATTTGTAGTGTGAGCGTATGGCGCGCCAGTGTCAAATGCACAGATGAGCATATGGCCGAATTAGCTGGCAAAAGCAGCCACTTAACCTTTGGAGAACAAGACATGTAGTGGAGATGTAGACAGAAGCCCCCAACACACCCACTGGTGTCCCTCATTTGCATTAATCACATAGTACTTCTTTGCTTCTGATTCATGATTGTTGGATCAACTGTAATTATTATTTTTTGCATGCTACGGTTGCTCTGCTAGCCTGCACTGGACTCCTTCCATCCTATTGATTTGAGCTCATTGATTGCCCGTGCAGGGACCAACTGGGACAATTTTATGACCATACAAGTGCAATTCCGACTCCATCATGTGCTACCCATAGGCTAATATCAGTGCTCATCACTTCCGACAAACTATTCTTAAAAGTGTTATTTTGTGTTTTTAGCCCATCTACCACATGTGCGTGTGCATACTTCACATTACTTCTGACCATTTCCTAAAACATGTTGCAGTGTCTTAGATATAATATGGGGTTTTCCTGCGTTCCAGGTAGCTACTGGGCAAAATCAATTCCCATAATCTATGAAAATCAATTTGGAATCAATTGAAACATAAGTAAATATGTAGTCCATCGCAGTGAATATCATGTCACAAGTAAGTTTCATGAAAAGCAAGTTTCAATTTACAATCTCCCTTCCTTTATTGCCATCACTGAGGTGCCCCTGAGCAGGGCACTTAACCCCCAGCTGACCCAGGTGGGCTCCTCAGTGGCCAACAGAGCAAACTGCGATTGTACCGGGCAGCTTCCATGTGTGAATGTGTGTAACTGTGTGAGTGTGTCGCTGTGTGTTCCTGGAAAAGAGCATTCACACTCACCAAATCTAATCAGGTTAAAGAAATGAATGGAGACCAATGGCTGCCTGGAAGGTAAGAAAAAAAACACACACAACTATGGTGTGCAGTATTGTAAAATATAGGTGATTTGCAGTAAATCAGCTTAACACTGGCATGGTTACTACAAGTAATGGCTCCGCCTCACAGACAGTGGTGCAACACTATAACCAGTCTTCTGGGAGGCCAGGAGGCGTGTGCTAAATGGGCCAGGGATAGGATTTTAGTGCAGGGCATGCCCCTGCTTGTGGCACAAGGACATAAATTGTCAGGAAATGCCTGCATGGTGCCTTGCTTCAAGGAGAATGGAGTTGTGTGAGGTCACCGTGGGGCAAAGGGGGGAGGAAAAGTGGGAGCACAGGAACCCAGGGTACACACAGCCAGGCAGCCACCCAGCCAGATGCCCGTCACTCTAGTTAGCCAGCTAAGTGCTAACAGGGGGCCCTGCGCTTGGTAACAGCCGCCATCAGCCATTTTCACTGCCAAATTAAAGTGATAAATCTTGAGGCCCCTTTGATCGCAAGAGGGTGAGCTTGTTAGTTAGGAAAGACGGGGTAACCAGGACAGAGGAGACACACACTTGACATCAGCTGTTACTCTTGTCATGTGTGTTCTAAATAATAGTTCTCTGTGAACAAAAAAACCTACACTCTAACCAGGGGCCCATTCAAAATTACACTGTCAAATCTAAAGGCACTTTATGTCAACATCAAATGAACCTGATCTTTAATTTCATTAAGCCAGATTTTCATTTACACAAAACAAACATTAAATGGTGGCATTCCCCTTCAGCTCACCTCACCAGGAAAATTTGGAATGAATGAAAACTCAAAAGCTAATGTGAAGTAAATAAAAAATAACCATCACAAAATGAAAAAGACCAAAGAGAAACAAAACGAAATCTCTAAATGGTAGACTTGCCCAGTCTACTCTGTTAGTGGGGACTCCTGTGTCACATTGCTACAGATTCAGCCCTTAGCTGACATAATAAAAGTTGCACAACCCATGCTGAGTTAATGTGTGTGAATGTGTGCATGTTGGGAGGTGGGGAAGGGGGTGGTGATCAGGTGCCACATGCCACCGAAGCCGCTTCCCTTTTCGCTTCCCTCTCTGAAATATTGCACAACTGTTGTTGCAGCGCAGTGTGGCTCAGTTATTTCATAAAGGGCTGTAAAAGAGAACAAGCCAGAGAGGGCTCTCTGCCAATCAAGTAAACTTCCTACAAAGCCTGTGAGCAAAGAGTAATATAACAGTCTCGTATATACTGTAAAGTTTAAACTTGATCTGTCTTTTTAAAGAAAACTTTCCTGGTGCCACAGTGCAACTTTTTAGAAGCACTAAAAGTTAGATCAGCTATTGTTTCTGTTAATGCTAGTTTAAACTGCAGCTGCAAGTGTATGCTAGGTAGTAGAAGGTTCATATCTGGTTCCTTGGTTTCCTGAAAAGGCAAATTGTGTAATTTTACATAAACTTACGTTAACTAAAGTTAACATAGCAGGACCTGCTAAGTGCATGGAAACATTAGTATTTAAGTCGGTCATCAGCTCTGGGTCTAAACATACAATGCTAAGTCAACTTTTTGTCAAATCTGTGTCATTAAAGTCAAGTCTCAAGTCTACATGTAGAAACATAAGTCAATCATATCATTCACACCTTTGTTCAACTTATACATCTCTTTGTTACTCTGTTGTAAAAGTGCTCTATAAATAAAACTTGTGATTACTGTTGGGTCTAGTTGACTCTAGGTACTCTAACCACTTCCATGGCATTATTCAAGAGTGTTTCACTTAAAGTTAACTGCTGTGGGCTTCCCCCAACAGTGGCAACATTTAGACGTGATGAGGATTGTGGATTAGCCCACTGAACAGGCCTCACAGGAAACTGTTGGTACATTCCCTTGCCTGTAATTTCCCCTGACATACTAAGTGCTCATTCTCCCATTTTCCTAAATAATGTGGTGTGTATTGGTGCATTGTCCTATTTGCTATCACACTCATTCCATGTGTGCATGGGATCTGAGCTGCAAATGCAAACCATCGTTATATTATGATGCAGGGACGGAGACCAGGGAGAAAGTAACCTCAACGCCCATTTAGGAGTTTGTGGGTGTGATAAGTGTGTTTGGGTGCAACAACACACACACCATCACCACACTCACATCATCCAGCTCAGCTATGTGATCTCATAATGCCACCATTCAGAAGCTCTTGTCATTCAAAAGAATATGTCAGAGACAGAGAAAGGCCCTGTTTGTTTGGGGTGATACTCCTGCTTCTCTGTACCTCCTGTGGAAGACTAAATATTTTTTGTGACTGTATGCCCACACTCAGACTTGACACTCAGACTTGACACTTGTTGTTCCAACCTACTTTCTTTCACAGGTAGTGTATATGCTAAGTTTGCAACAGATGTCCTCCCTTGGGGATCCCAGTCTAAACAGAATCTTTCATCAAAGACAATCTCAGAATTAAACATAAGAGTTAGAGAGCCTGTCTTTGCTCATAGCGACACACAAAAAGTAGGCCACCATGTTGATACGAGAGCTAAACATTTCATCCTGCACGGGAGATAAAGAAAAACCTGTGCTTCTTCTTTAACAACCGCTGGTCATTTCGTAATCTGATGAAGCCATCAATCTTCCCATTGCAACACATGCATTAAATGACCTTGTTTTGCCAGCTAAATGTGTTACTGACATTAAGTGAAAATGTAATGTTAAAAAACTAGAAAAAGAAGCAAACGTGCAATTTTTTCAGGAAATCAGCAAAGTCATGCAAAGACCGTGTGTTTCCTGCAATATAGGCATCTAAATCAGTTGTCAAATGGTCTCACATGCCCGCTTGCATGAGATGGCATGACACTATTTAGCATTCATTATACAAAAAAACCCTGTCTAAGAGCTTCCACATTGAGGAAAGGTTCAACAATAGAGCTCGACTGTTCCAAGAGAATAAGCCTGCTGTAATACATGAAATGCCAAATTCAACTCTGGACAATCCGTCGCACGTAAAAACAACATAGTAAACAAACGGCTCCGGTGCATATGAATAAAAAGCCAGCTGTCTTTATGACTACACTGCAGTCAACCTGTGGAATTTACCTGTACTTTCTTATAATAAAATGTATCAGCCTCATTTGGTGAGAATCAGCTGTCCTTTTGGTCGGAAATGTTGCCGCTGAACGTATCAGTAACATTTAATTTGAGCTAGCAAATTTTGTGCCTTGTGTAAAAGTTTGGGATCAACCAAATTAGCTACATGCAAAGTCTGAAAAGGCTCTATTGTATGTATGAAGTAGGGGTTTCTATCTGGTTTAAAAACCTGTCCCAGGTAAAATTTCCACACACATTTCCTCTAAAATGCACAGGCTACACTGACCTAAAAAGTAACTTCATTTTACAGGAGTTAGGTCAAACATTAAAAGACTACTGAGAGAAAGTTACAGAGGCCTGAAATTCTAATTGGCTGGGTGATTTTTGCACAAAAATGAACTTGTGAAGGTTAACTTGACACGATCCAGCATTGGTTGTTGCAGGGCAACAGTTTACTATATGTGCACATATTTCTGCAGGAAGTGGCTGAATGATCTGTTCTCAGGAGTCAGGGAGGCTAAATGGGAAATTAAAAAGGCTAATTACAGTGTATCTGTCGATGGCCGACCAATATCACACTCAGTGGTTTTTAACAGCGTAAACAGGGCAGGAGAGACAGAGAGAGAGAGAGAGAGAGAGAGAGAGAGAGAGAGAGAGAGACAGAGAGAGAGAGAGAGAGAGAGAGACAGAGAGCGAGACAGAGAGAGAGAGAGAGAGAGAGAGAGAGACAGAGAGAGAGAGAGAGAGAGAGAGACACAGAGAGAGAGAGACAGAGAGCGAGACAGAGAGAGAGAGAGAGAGAGAGAGAGAGACAGAGAGAGAGAGAGAGAGAGAGAGAGAGGCAGGCAGAGGCAGACAGATTAGGTAGAGAAAATGTGCATGTTTGTGTGTGTGTGTGTGTGTGTGTGTGTGTGTGTGTGTGTCAGAGGGAGGGAAGCAGACAAGCGCAGTCACCAACAAAAACATAGCCTGGCTGTTCACTGAGCCTACATAAATGGCTTACGTAAGACAGTACTCTCAGTACCAAAAAACAGCAAAAATCCATAAACACACACAGACACCCTCCCCCCCACCCACACACACACACACACACACAGGTTGGTTTAACTCCACTTGTGAGGACTTCCATTCATTCCCATACCCATAAAAAATAACTTCCACTGTCTCTACTGGATGCATGTCCTTAATCTTCGCCTTTAAATAAAAGTGAAGCAATTGGCAAAATGACGTTAAGTGTCAAAAAAGAGCCTTATTCCCAGTATCTAAAATTCAATCTGGTTCACACACAAATAGCAAAACAAGTACACACACATTCACGGGAACACACACAGACGCAGTATGCTGTCAGAACAATGAGTACAGACACCACACGCTCTCTCTCTCTCATCCCCCCCCACACCCTCCACCTTCAGCTTTATAACGAGCCGTGCTGTACAGTTTTATTTACACCAGCCTCTTATCAGTGGTACAACAGCACAGAGACTGCCAATTGGAGAGGACAGGCCACAGTACTGCCTGTACCCTGTAGTGGAGTAGGTGTGTACCACCATGCTCCCAGCACGTTTTTATCAAGGCTCAGAAAAGACTGGGCCCGTGCCAGGCTGCCTCTCAAAATAATAAAACATACTCAACACACACACACACACACACACACACACACACACACACACACACACACACACACACACACACACACACACACACGTTGAGTTTGCAATAAGTCACCGCAACCACAGAGACATTATTACACAGGTCATACAATTGAGAGGTTTTCCATTTAGGGATGCAATGCGGTAAACCCACCTTAAGTCATTTAAACCACCTTTTCATATGCAGGAATAGAGTTTAGCAAATGCATTTTTAGCTGACATAATTCTTAATGTGCACCAGGAAGCATGTGGCAGATGGCGACATGCAGGAGGTGGCAATGAATGCAATCAGGACAGAATTCTCACAATACATTTTGGCACAGAAAACTGTTTTGAAAACTACCGTTAAATGATATCATAAAAATATTTATCGAATGATTTCATAAAATAACGCAGGTGGCAAATAGTTGTCTCAGCTTTCAGTATTTCAGCAGAGTTTTAAATGTTAGTGCAGGAAGGCAATTCATAGGATGTCGAAATATTTGTCGATATACATGACAAAGAAGGAGCATTAATCTGAAAGGCTTAACATGGCGGGCTGCTTTTCAGTTGTCTGTGTGTCACTATAGCAATGTATTTGTCTGATTGCCATTGGGTAAATATGAAATGTATGGAATTCAAAAATGTTCGATTTGACAGTTTGCTTCAAAACTGAAATAATATTAAACTGGTCGTTATCCTGAGAGCAATAGGTATACCAGGAATTTTAACGTCTAGGCTGTCGTGTAATAGCATTAAGACTACGGCCTTGGACAAATATGAGAAACGGTAGCCACTACATTACACAGAAGTTCAGAAACATAAAGCACCTAATATAAAGAATTCAGAACAGGACACATTAGCCAACAAAGTACCATCATACGTGTGAATTATACAGGATAGAAAACATAGTGATAAAGTAATGACTTCAGACAGAAACATCAGCTAGCAAATAAGCTAGCAAACTCTAACCTCCCACCACAATGACAGCTTGAATTCATTGGCTAGCTAGCTTGGTTAGTAGCCCAAATGACCAGCTAGTCATGATTGCTAATGGGATAAATAATATGAAGTTTTTCAGTGTGGAATCTGTAAGATGAAACTCAGAGGGAAATAAAGTAGCTGGCCTGAATCTGCTGTTTTAAACAGGTTCCCAGTTCTTTCAAGATGGCCGCCATGTGAGTAACATTACTGATTTAGCCCTGTTTGATATAAGCTTTAGATATGTTGATACAATTGATAAGACCAAGACATGGGTGGGAAAGGATGAGACAGTAGCTATGTAGTAGTAAAATAACATAAAAGGACAATTACATGAATCTAACGCTGTTATACAATGTTACAGAGTGTACCAGGCAAACACAAAGTAGCTGCACATGGAACAATACATAATGCATTATAGATGATATTGCAATAACTATAAAACACGCGCTGGTTCTCACAAGTATCACTCAGACACACAGACTCACACAGGCATAAATGACTTTATGGTGTGAGCAAACACAGCGCTATAGATAAGAGGAGATAATCTAGCTTTTCTGTGGGGGGGGGGATAGACAAGGCATCAAAAGCACAGGAACATGTTTGCTCCCGATGATATTGTTATCGACGGAGAGGAAAAAGAAATCAAAGGGAAGTGAGAGAGCACGAGGAAGAGGGAGGGAGAGAAAAGGGAGGAAACAGATGAAGACAGAGAATATTCAGGTCGCATTTGACAGCTTTACGGTCTGTTGCGCCGAATGGGATGTCTAGGGACGTGGCAAAGCAGACAAATATTGACTTGCAGAGCGTTTGCATGCACACACACACACACACACACACACACACACACACACACACAGACAGGGAAAATACACAAGACACTTCCACACGAAGCCTCTAAATTCATCCTCCCTTCAAAATGGATGAGCTCACATTGCAACATCAGTCACCCTTGTTTTTTTGCCCAGCTCAACCTCTTAATCCATTTTGCCTGCAAACCAATTTGTTTGTCCAGTAGGTCACAGACAGTTCCCTGCCCTCACTGTTCCCTCTTCTCTTGTACTGTTTATTTCTCCCTCTCCTTTGCCTTACTTTCTCTGAACGACGAAGCCATTTCCAGAGCTTTTGCCCCCTGGGAGATCGAGGGCATCTCAGTCCACACATCCATCCCTCCTCCTCCTTCCTCCTTTCCTCCCTTCTCCTTCTTTCTCTCCCATCCTCCTTACTTTCAAACTGTCTTGACGTCAGAGAAACCTGGTTTAAAGTGTGCACTGACGCGAATAGACACGAACACATATGCATCATTTAAAACTATTTAGCTTTTTAAACTGCCATTTCTCATCTTAGTTTTGAGATAAGTACAATCAGATTACTGTTAATGTGGTATTGGGTACATACTGTTAGCATGAGGCTTGTGTCTTTTGGTACAGATAATCATGTTCCCTGCAGGATGAGTTGTAATAACTTTGGTGATCCCCTGACTATTCATTTAGCATCATCAAGTCAAAGCCTCAGCTGCACTTTGTGTTTAGTGCTAATTAGCAGGCATGCAAACATGCTAAACTAAGACGGCGACCATGGTACCATTACCTGTTAAACATCACCATGTTAGCATTGTCACTGTCTGCATGTTAGCATGCTTACTTTAGCATTTTGCTCAATGCAACACTGAGCCTCAGTGCAGTCTTAAAGAGCCGCTAGCATGGCTGTAGAGTGTAGATGCTTAGTCTTGTTAATTTGTTGCCTTGCATGACTCACTTTGAAACTTTGAATCGCAATCTATGTTATCTTTATATAATTATGAGGCTTTTTTTAAACAGACTTTATTTTTAAGGTTTTGGTCGTCTTTTCTATCAGAAAACATTTGACTCACTGTAGAGAAACCAGGTCATGAGGACATCACTGGAACAGTTTACAACTTAGTGCAAAAGGTGTCACACAAGCCAGTTTTAAAGTTAGAGTTTGTTGTTGTCTGATGGCTTTTGTTTGCGATGCCCCATGGGCTCTGACATTAAACTGCCAAGCAGCGTCGTATCCCTGTGTCTGTAAAATGAAGAATGAAGATGGTAAATAAAATGTTATCATAACTGCTAGGAGTAAAGGCAAAATAAAGAAAATAAGATCCAGGTTGTAAAAACCAGGTGCAAGAACACACACACACAACCATATATACCCTGTCTTGCTGTCCAGTAACAGCAATTACCCTGCCGTTGCCAGACGATGACCAAGTGTCTCAAAACACCCCCACCCTCTCAAAACCCCAGTCTCCCCTCCTCCCTGGCTGCCCCTAGAGGTGAAAGGTGCCATGTGTTTTCAGCTCTGCTTTCAACCCCCCTCTGTTTTCAAAAAGAGAAGAGAAAATGAATCTGTGTGCTCCTGCAGGCCACAGACGCAAGGATATCTTCAGGGGCTTGGGTGGACGTGTGTATTTGTGTGTGCATGTGGTGTGTGATGTGTGGAGAAGTGGAAGGAAACAAAAGCTGGATGCATAGAGGAACCACCCGGGGCTCTCCTAGTGTAAAGAGGCAGGAAGTAAGTTAGGCTGCTCTAACATGCCAAAGTGGACCATTTCTCACAAGCCTCAGGGTCTGGTATTAATAGATCCTGGTTGGACAGGGGTGGGTGGGCTTCTGGTGAAATATATGCTGACATGAGTGACCTACTGCAGTTTGAGTCTACCAAAGTCTGTTGATAGAGGCCTTGATCAGATTAAGCTAAACTTTAGACTAACTTGATTTTCAGTATAAATAAATGAATCTGATGCTTGGGAATGCATTGTGTAACTTGTAGTTTTGAAGACTACCCAGACATTATCTAAGGTGACAATGGGAAAATGCACACAGTGCTCATGTTTAAGATCCCAGGCAGTCTGTGATGCTTTATACCAGTGAGACAAGGGAGCTTAAAGATCTGTCTCTGTGACAGCACTGTGTATTAGAGTCCTGTTAACCCTCTAGCCATCAAGGGCTGAATATGTGGTTGACAATGCTCACAAAGATCCATATGGGCCAAAACCTAAAAATATGAACCTACGGCATTGAAGTAGAAGTTAAGGAATTTAAGCTAACTGGCAGTGACGCACAGGTAGTGTTAAGTAGCAAAAATATTACTCAACCCAGAGATACACTGATAGTGAAATGCTTAACAGTAGACAGAGCCTGTGTAAGATGGTGTGGCTGTGTAAGTTGTGTTTTTGTTACAACCAAATAGCTTGAATTGTTTAAATGCAGCGGCTTTGTGTTTTCAAGATTTGTCTGACAAGGAACTGTGACAATTACAACACATCCTCTAACCTAAACAGCAAAATTTGCTTGTCATTGAAGACAGCGACAGCACGACTGGACTGTTTAAAGCGTACTCCACTGATTTGCCATTGCACTCTTATAAACATTGCCGCCCTCGCGATTGGCAGTTGAAAACACAGATCGAAACTGATGCTGCAGAACACTATTCAACATATTCTTCTTCCTTGTCAAAACCTGGCGCATACATTACCCAAAGTGCAACTTGACTGCTGACAGTCCAGTCGGAGAATCAGGTGTGGTATGCTAGTAGTGGCTAATGTAGCCTTGAGCCGCTAGCCTCAAAAGGTCTGGTAAGCTTCTTCACTTCTTTCTAACTCCACATCCCCAGATACTTTTCATTTTCAAACCAACCGATGCTGACTCAACTGAGTCACTTGAGGAAGTTTATCAGATTTTGCGCAGCTCCCTCCGGACGCACTAAGGCTACAACTTTTTCACATATGTGCTAGTACTCCCCAAGACCTATAAATAGACTTTTATGTGTAAAATTGGTTCTCCTTTAACCGCACACATTTGGATTTCACTGTTGAGTATCAATTATCAATCCTATCAGTAAGCATACCTAATATCAGAATTGAGTTGAGGTCAGAGAGCTTTAAACTAATCAACCTGACACTCAGTTCAAGGTCAATCTAGAGCAACTAGTAAGTACAGTTTGGCAGTAAGTTAATGTATAATCTGCTCAAAGCCATTCACTGAGGAGCAACCAGAAGAATAAACAACAGAGTACGAGAAGCAATAGGAAAAGCCTCTTCTGTCCATTGATTATACCTTCTCAAGCATGCCACATCTGACTGACAGCTTTTTCAGATAATACTCAGAACAAGCCAATGTGAAGTCACAGTGTCTTCAACAGTATTATCTTGCAAGTGTGCTGTTAGAAGCTGCTGCAACATCTTTCAAACCCTGACATTCTTTCCCTGTGCTTTGCCCTTTTAATTCTTCTTAGGAAACATATAAACTCTGAGCCTTGTTTACTTCTTCAACAGCTAGTGAATGTTCCTGTTGAATTTCTACTGCCTAAAACTTCAAACCAGCTCCTTTACTCAACAGTAGTTTTCCAAAGCAATTTGACATGAAACAGAATCTGGCAACACCCCTCAAACAACCACACAGCAGTTCTGAATCTTTATTGCAATGTACACTGTGTCCAGGGAGTGTTAGCAGTAAACATATTTTTAGGAAATGCTTAGAAATGATTGATATTCGCAGATCTTGGCAATGTTCTGTATATAAATAATAAGACTACAGCCTTGCTAGTGGCACCTTAAGGCAGCAGTGTTCATTTCAACAGAACAAACCATCCATCCATTTTCTTCCGGATATCCGGGGCCGGGTCGCGGAGGAAGAACAACAGAACAAACAACATAGTGAACAATTTTACTATTTAAGCCTAGCTAGTAATTGGGCTAAAACAGTTTGTACTGAGGGCCACCATGGAGTCACCGCAGTCAAGAGCGTTTATCATCTTGAGAGCATGAACGTGCTCAGTAGATTACAAGGCAATATGCTACATTTTAAGATACATTATCATGGCTGTCAACATCACTGAAATCATTATCTATCATCCAAAAGTCCTCTGACCTGAACAACAAAACAGATCATTTGTCATTGTTTTCCAGTACGATCCATGAACATGCTTTGATCTGGTGTCCCAATCGTCAGATGACAACAAAAAAGGAGGTTTGTCAGTGCCTTCAAAAACCACATATAATCCATATGAGCGTTTTCTGATCTACGACCTCTATGGTTAAGGATCAGTTAAGTTTAGGCAATTAAAACTACTTGGATAAGGTTAGGAACCTTGGCTTCAGAGGCAACAGTCATTATTTTCATGGCCATTTTCAAGGCTCATTCTAAGTGTTTGACCAAACATCCAATGCTGTCTTTTTCCAATGAGGAGTCTTGCTTCATCTTCTGGGGACCATGAATATCCATACCAAATGTTATAGTAATCTGGCCAGTAGTTGTTGAGATATCTTGCCCTGGAACAAAGTGTTGGACAGACTGACGTCTTCAGCTTTAGGTCATGCTGCTAGCAAGGCAAGAAAGCTAATTTTCAAACAATATTAACTTTATTATATGTGTGCTGGTAAGAGAGACAGAGAGACTTGAGACTCTGACCAACAGTTGAACCCTTACCCCTGTGACCACCACAGACTGTTGCCCAGCCAGCTGCTGGGAATCCAGCAATTGACATCCTCTTTACAGTGCTGTAAATGCATTTATAGTTCAAGAGAGGAAGGGATGAGATGGCTGCTGGATCGGGGCAGGAAAACTCATTTTGGCTGCCGTTTGCTGCCTGTGGGGTGCTGGTGGTGGGCTGAGGTTTAAGGTGATTGCACCAAATCTAGACAACACTTGTTGCCCTGCTCTTTTATTTTCTTCTTCTGCAGTAGCAGGCAAAAATTACTGCCAAGGAGTGCTGGAGAATGAGACCAAAGCAAAGGCAGAGGCTGTCCCTGGGACTTTTACCAGTGTAACAGGAGACACCCGAGCTCCTGCTCATTAAAAACCCGCGTGGTGGACACACAATGCATTCACCCAGTTTCATGTTAGCAGAAGCATTCTTGTCAGATGTTGAGGAAACTCATGTCTTCTGCATTACAAAACCTTTCACTGTCCCTTTGTCCAGTTATCTCCCTCTGCCCCTGTTCTTCTTTTTGGTACACAGTGAACCAAAATGGTCACATGAGCAGAGAAATCATGGCAGGAGTTGGTGGATGCCCTACACACACTCTCCCTCCCTTTCCCCAGGTCAATAACCTGTAAAGATTTAGTGTTTAGGGCCCATTATTTCCTGCTTTCAAGTCACACATTGTCAAAGGCAATACTGAGTTTATTAAGGCTGGAGTCACTGGGCCTGAGCAGAAAGCAGGGAATACAGTGATCACCTTGGTAGTAAAACTGTGACAAAGAAAAAAGGAGGGAAGAGTGTAAACTGGCAGAGAAATACTCCTTGGATAAAAATCTGGAAAGACTGCAGCCTGAAACAAGTGATCAAATTGTCTCTAGAATTATTCAGAAAAGAAGACGAAAAAGTTGCTGTTTTTGAAGTGAAGTGTCTCTACTATGTCTGCATGTCCCCATGTCATGGTATGAAGGTTAGTTTTTGATACACTGACCAAAAAGACAACTAGATCATTGCTAAAAAATTGTTGATGTGAGTCAGTTCAACTCAGGAAAGAGGCCAAGCTGAGCCAACAGAAACAACTGGAGACATGGCTGAGAGTGCAGATGATAGGATTTCCACACGGCTAAACAACAGGAAATGCTTGAAACATGCAGTTTTTGTTTTTTTACTGCACAGGTGCATTGATTTACATACTTGTTTATTTTGTTTGATTCCAAAATCCTCTCTTCCACCCTGTTAAATCTTCCACATAAAACATAATAAGTGCTGACTTCAAACAGGCAAATCGGATCAATTAAGGAAATCTCACAACAAGAGCTATTTAGGGGAATAAACTTACCTCAAAATACCACAGAACTTGTAGTCATCAAGCCTGTGTTATCTGCCAAATGACACCATACAGAGGTTACTAGCTCTTTTCCATTAAGTCATCTGTTTTTCCCCAAATGGGGTGTCAGAGCGGGGATATTATTTGGTGAAAAAAGTTAAAAACAAAAAAAAGATGAAGAAAATCCCAAGTGTTCAGATTCTGTCCAGACCCACAGCACAGATGACATTGAGATCCAATTAGTTATCATTTATGAGAGCCTGAGCTCAGCTTTCTGGCTGCCTTCATCAGCTGCTTTCACTTTCAGCTACAATAAAGTTAAAAGACATTGCTTACGGCATGCGTACTGCATTATACAGATGTATATAGTCCTAAATAAAGAACAGACAAGGAGAAACTGATTTTCACACATTCTGTTAACTGTAAGGTTTGATAGATTTAAAGTAAACCAGGGTGTCAACAGGTCTCTAAAAAGTCTTCAATTATTTGGAATTCTAAGCTATTGAATACTGTTATTAACAGCATTTTAAATGTTGAATTCAGCTTAAGATTTGTTTAAAAATTTGGTAACTTTAACCATGAAATCCAGCGCAAAAGATATTTTTCTCATTTTCCTCCTTTGACCAAAGTGAAGTTGTTATTTTGATTTGAGGACTTTCCGGCCCTCGGACCTGTCCATACAGCTCTGGATATAGATACAGCAGAACTGATACAGTAGAGGCAATGACAGGACTTGGCAGGCAGCCAAAAGTCGGGAAGTCTGTGTATATGTGTGGTTGGAGGGGGGTGGGGTACAATCAGCTGAGGCAGAAATAGGCCAAATGGTGACTGTACGGTTCAATGGGTTCGCCTGTCCTCTCTAGTTGCTCTCTGAGCAGGATTTTTTCCCCTCTTTTCCTGCTGTTACCTTGTTGGGTTATCAGGGAAATTCTTTGCTGGACGTACATTTTATTTCATTTACATTTATTTATTGTGTAATTAAATCTAAAAAAGGTGAATTTTGAAATGCACTTTAAGTTAAGCAATGTATTGTGTTCACTTGAAAACTGAATTTTGTCCATCCAGGTTGGTACAGGAGAATATTATGTGTTAATTATCATGATTGTGTTATTATTTCTAACATGTACAAGTCTCCATTGTGGTTGTGAAACCATGAAATTATACAAAATAGCAATATATTTCAAACGCTCAAGCACAAATTGCCTGTGACTTATGAATACTAATCAATACTTAGAAAAAAAATCATTTTGCATTACTTTGCATCCAAAGATCTATTAAATATTCAGTTACTTAACAACCAGTTAATATTCACTTAGTTTAGTATCATCTTCTAAAGCTCTAACCTTGGTGAAGATGAAACTTTTATGATCTGTGTTAAGCTGCACCACTAGCAGCAAACGTGACCACGGTGAGACACCTGCCATCTTTTCAGCTCAATGTGCTTTGTGATGTTCAAGGAGCCGATTTATTCACTTCAACCATAATGATGGAAACATCCCAAGTTTACACAGAATTTCATGCAACATTTCAAAGGTTTGTGCAAGTCTGAAAGTGGGTGACAGTTTGACAGAAACATCTGTACTGGCGGTGCGTGCTGTTGTCGTGCTGGGTGCACTCATTATGTCTTTGTACTCTTTATGTCTTTCAGTTTAACCCACTGAGATGGGTGTGCATATTTAGTGGACATCTCATGAAGCAGAGGCTCTTTCTTAGGAACTTTCACTGGGTACATTTACATGCATTTCCCTTTAAAACCAGTTAATCAAGCTAACTGGTTTTGGGTCAGCGCATATAGACATTATAACTGAGTTATAAGAAGGAGGGTAATGTCATACTCCACACAGACTGCCTGAGGTATAAGTGAACTAACAGGGCTGACAGTGCTATAATATTACTGTTATGTTCACTCTATAGTGTTGATTGGGCCGTGCTTACACACAGTTCTTAGCACTGTAGCCTTCAGTAATAGTTTACGGTTCCTTTTGTGTGATCATACAATGCGTAGTTGGTGTGATGCAACACGCAGTGGGGTAGGGCAGCCCCCAAAAAAGTCTATAAGAAACCCTGTTATATGGGCTGTTAAACAGCTATCGGCCACTGCAACATGGAAAGTTGGTTTATTCAAAACCCCAAATTAAATCCAACTCTCAGTAAGACTTTAAATTTGTTGATTTGGCGACACCTGTGGTTACTGCTGGTAACAGCAAGTAGTTTTTTATTTACAGGTCCCAGAGTTCTGTTTGAAATGACATACGTATGTATTGCAGCAAAACACTTCACCACCCTGTCTGTCTGAAATGCAACATAAGAAGAGCAACTGGTGAGCTGAGAGGATTTATCGCGTCATGTTGTTTTAATAAAGACGACAGCCAAGAATGTCATCCGAAATCATAATCAAATGTTGTCTTCTGCATTTGATACGATGGAAAAGGAAAAAGGATTATAACTAGAGAGATGACAGGAAACAAGGGGAGAGAGAGATGCAACCAAAGTTCCTGGCCGGACTTGAACTGCACACGCGCCGGTTCACGGACAGCATCTTAACCCCTAAGCTACAGGGATACTCCTAAGAATTTTAACTTAACCAAAATATGAACGATAATCAGTATTCTTCCTGCATGTATACACAGCCAATAGCTAATTATCAAATTAAACAGATAGCCTGCACAGTATATGTGGTGCAGCCTGAAAGTCTGTACAGAGTGTTTAAGAAACTGTCTGCAAGATAGTCAACTAATAGTTGCAAATCAATACACCCCCCCAAAATAAATCCTCTGGGGCCATCCAAAAATCCTGTTTACTCCTGGATTGAAGTGCTTTTTCCTCTGACCGGCCATATTAGTATTCCGTGGCCACTTGCTTGTTTTCAACAGTTATAACACAATATCCATGCTTTGCTTTTATGTCGCACCTCTCAGTGGAATTAGTAGCATAAAAGCAATCCTTGTGTGTCCTGGCTACTTCCAGATGGCTTTGGGAGTGCTTTTATCTTCTCCCTCTGCCTCGCTCGCTCTGTCTCCTTTCCCTTTCTCTTGCTTTCTTTCTTCCCCCCACATGAAAGTGCCGTCGGCAGATCTTTGCTTAGCCGGGTTCATTCTCTCTTCATCCGAAAATATAAAAGTTTCAAAGAGCATTTCATGAGGGAGCTCTTCCATAAATGGGATTCATAGCTTTCTAATCTGCGCTGCGAAATTGATCTAAAAAGTTTCCCAAAGCTATTGGCCAACTTACATAATGCAATAAAAGGTCTCGCCTGAGAGAATATTTACTTTTATTATCATTTGTGTCACAAACAATCCCCCCACTCTGTTTTCCCAGTTGGGACTGTAACAGAATCTAGATCCCTTGCAAAAAAAAAGCCATAATGACATTTCATTCAAATGTACAAACACATTTTAGTATGCTAAAGCAAATTTGGAACAAACTGTCAAAAGGAGAAAGTGGAGGTCTTGGATTTTTATTAAATAATGTAAGAGCAGGCAACACAAAAAAGCAAGATGTGAGAGTTATGCTGTCTGGACTGGGCAAAGACATATGTACTCAATAATTATTCATTCATCGGACTGTCACATGGTGCAGTTAAGATATACAGAAAAATATTTTTGTCTGGCCATTTATTTAACATGGGAATACCAACGACAAAATACAGCCTTGATTTGAAGCCTTGGGCATGAGCTGGCCAATAATCTAACAGAAGAACACCTGAACAGGACATGTGAACAGAGATGTGCGTGACTATCTACACTCATGTAAAACCTGCCTAATTACACACACTGTCATGACACAATGAAAGAGCTGTCAAATTTGATTGGCTGACTTCCATTTCTGCCGATGTCAGTGCATACCAGGGGCTCATTACAGAAACTGTGACAAGTGGTAGTGAAAATCTAATAGCCAGCCTGAATGCATGACACACTGTTATATCATTACCAGAACAATGTTTTACTGTTGGGCATAATGCTGGAGAAATCTGATGAATTTTCTAAACAGGCACAGTGGTTTTACTCTTTTTCTGGCAGGACTCTGTCACACGCTGTCTGTCTCATGGAATAACTCTCACTTCACTTCCAGGTGTGACTCCCTGTCTGGCTCGTGAGTAGATGATGGTAACAATACACAGGGAGGGTCGTCAGAGGAAGCTCTGATTTGATACGACAGTAAGTGTTCGGCAGGCTGACAGCTACAGAGCTTCAGCTGCGCTCACAGCGGACCGGACAGTTTACAAGGGACGCCACCCTCGGACAGACAGCACATTTCACGCTTGGATATTAGCACACATGACAAAAGGTCTGAGGCGCTGAGGCAGTCTTACAATACCTCATGTGAATTAATACAGAGGGAAGCAGTACTGTAAATTTTATGTAAGAATTTTCTTACATATATTGCAGTAAGCGATGTTAGAAATCAGCTGAAATTATAAATGAAAATAGCTGAAAATGAAGTGTGTGGGATACTAATTTACTACCTTAACGACATTTTGCCTGTTCAAACATTCCCACCACCGTTTAGATCATAAATACATACAATACAGCCTGCCACAGAATAGAAATTCAAGTGTATTTTTTTATTTTGTTTGCCTAATGCTTTTACTAAATAATAAGGAAAGTAGTAAATAAAGAAAATGTACCACACTTCTTATAATTACATTTATACTGTTATGTGGTGACGATTTTGTGAATCTGACAGTGGATTTGAAGGTGATTAAAGCAGAGAACGATGACATCTCAACAGGTGAAAACATTCAGGACATGAGCTGTATCCGCTATGTTGTGGACTATATAGTGTGTTTGTTGGCAAAATCAAAAAACTTGGTAGCTAACTACCTAGTTAGTTGACCATTGATTGCATGTTACTCATAGTGCATTGTGGGATAGTTTGAGTCCACTATATAGAGTATAACCATCATCACTACACATTCTGACAACATTACATAAGGGTGAAGACTATAAATAGTGGACCATAATGTGAATATGAAACAATTTCAGACACCGCGAGGCTCTCTGCTCAGGTTGAAGGAGGGTGGAGCAACAGTATGCTGGGAATTACGAGATCACCACACTGAACTCCATGTAAAACGTTAAGCTTATAACTGGCCCCACCCCAACAGGTACAACAAAACAGGTGAGCTGTACAGAATGCCAATCATACCTGTATGTGCCCACATAGTCCTGACAGCAGGTCTAATCAGGTCTATTTCCATCCTCACGCTTGATATTATTTGGATATTGAGCGCTGTAGAATTAGTTGTAACTATAGAGTTAGTGTGTCTGACAAACACTGTCATGGTCACCGTGTTAAAAATGATGTTGATTGTGTCATTGCCGTCTACCAACACACACGTGAAAAGCAGCTCAGTTTTATTCTGTGAGCTGTCCTGGATACATGTCGCACCAGTTAGTTTCTGCACAGTGTGTGCATGTGCGTGTGAGTGCGTGTAGGTTTTACAGTCAAGCTCAGGACACGCACGTCCGTGCACACACTCGCACAAAGCAACACAAATCCATACTAGCCACAGGCTCCTCTCCAATCTATTTTCTGCTCAGCTGGTTTTAAATGAAGTTATTATGACTCATTAAAATGCCCACAAGCTTGTGGAAGTCGGCCAATTACGATTTAAATTTAGCCTCCTGCTCTCACAACCTTATCTCCCCCCTGTACTACCCACCTCTCATACTGCCACGGCTTTTTTTCCTTTTTTGTTTTGGGAGGGGGGTGTTTGTGATGCATTCAGAAACCCTTTTAATGACCTCCCCCGCACACACACACACACACACACACACACACAGACAGCACACACACCTGTACATGCATGTAGGCCAACTTTGACACAACATGCAGGACATGAGGTAAAGACTGTAGAACTTCAATGATCCGTGTGAAAATCTTTGCAGAGAATAATTACATATCAAAGAATAACACACAAAAACGGGATAAAAATTCAAACAGGGTTTATATAAACATGTGCTGTACAGATACACATAACAGCACCTCCTCCAAATGTGGCAGATACCACTAATTACTATCCAGAACTGCATAACTGGACCTTGCCAGTACCACACATGTACACTCTCACATACAAGCTTTTAAGTCTTTACATAACTGAAGTCTTCCTTGGTAAACTTTGGTTTCCTTTTTTAAAAACTCAACCACACCAGACAGTATTTGCAAATACATTTCCTTGTTATGCACTATTCATTTGGCCATGCGGTAAAGGCCTGATGGGTTTGTCACATGTAACATACTCCGTATTAAATGCCAGGTGTCTGGAAGTTGTGTTGTTCTACTACTTCCCTACACAAGTTTCTATTCTATACTTTCTATTTCTCTGGTAAGTATATATTTTGGCAGGGGGAACGTGATCATGATGATGTCAGTGACTGGCGAGTGCCTTAAACAAAGACTTATTGTGTCCAGGTAAGTGCCACAGGGACTCACAACCAGCTCTGCCCTTCTGTCATCTGGAGGCCCTGAGACAGTCTGAAGGACCCTCTGCCTAAAAAAAACACTCCCAGAATACCTGGAGACTAGACCGAACAATTCCACCTGATCCTGCTTTAGCCCCCCTTGAGCAATGTTCACTATTCAGCCAGTAAGAGCATGCATGCACGCATGCACGCACACACACACGCACACACACATGCACACACACACGACCTAATTTAACATCACACTCTGGAGCAAACAAATGTCTGCAGCCTGTGCATCTTCTCCCTCCTTTCAAGTTAATGGTGAGCAGTGTGTGTGTGTGTGTGTGTGTGTGTACAGCTTACCACATGTTTATGTGTAAGTGAGAATGTGTGTGCTTGATTCGTGTGTACACGTGTTTATGAGCGTGTGCACGTTCTAAAGTATCATTCGAATTTCCAGGAGAGCAAATTAATTGGCAGCCTTTTGCAATAATTGACTTTTACCACACACACACACTCAAAACACACACACTCACACATGCATCTAGCACACACAGCGAGCACTCACATCTCTCTCTCTCTCTCAGACACATACACACACATGCTGCTCGCTGACAACAAAGCTGCTGGGAGGAGGGAGGGATGATGAAGCGAATCCAAAATTCAATCGACTGTGTTCTTGTTTTGAGCAGAAGGCACAAAGTGTACTGTACTGTGAGAGGCCATAAAACTCTCACTCTCCACCAAAAAAGAAAAAAAAACAGCCTTTGGTAGACACACAGACGTTTCAGCAATCACCCTCCATCAAAACACTTTGTCTCGCATACAAAAATAAGACTTGGCATCAGAGCGGAATACCAAATCAGGCCCATTAAGGGAGCATGGGGGCACTTGCTACTTAGCAACCAAAAGGATTTAAAGCTGCAATATCCCTGTAATAAAAGGAATAAGATCAAGTCCTCCTGTTTTTTTCTTCTTGTCTGAAAATAGAGAAGGCTGAGAAGCCATCTTTGAGCTCCCCTGTCTAACTTTTAGATTGACAGGCTTTGGGAGCAACCAATACCAGAGTAAAAGGACTGCAGTAATTTGGTTACAAACTAATCTGCCGGAGCTGCTTGTTTGACAAAAGCTTATTACTTGTGGAATTATTTCATTAGGAGTATTTATGCTTGAGGGAGGATTCATCTTTTTTCACATCTTGTAAATAAAGAGTTGAGCTTGTTCAGATGATTCTAAATTGTGTTACTTATTGTTGAGATTCTGCTAAGTATAAGATTAAAGGCGTATTTGTTAGTGGCTCTTTGGATTTTGACCATTGAAGCAAGTAGATTTGCTAATGACAACTGCATAGCATTAACTTGAGTACTGACCTAAACAAATTCACCTACTGATTGCCTATTCTTGCTTATTTATATATCAATTTTGTGTTTTGCATTAATGTATTCCCTTGTAAAATGCTATGTAATTGTATATCTAACATGTTAGACGGATAGGTAAGATATACCATAAAAGCGAGGGCTCACCACGATGCAGTTGACGACTCTGTACCTGAATGAAAATTCACTCATTCATTCAGCCAAATAGATTTATATACTTATTTAAATATGAGGTGCTCATGCTCTAGCTACACATTGTACATTGATAAATGAATCCCTCATTCATTTTGAGACCATAGACAAACGGGATCATTGTCAAGAAGAGTGGCAGCCTCTACTAGTCTACATTTTTAACTAATCAGCGGAATCACAAAACAGGAAGAGGCCCTGTTCCTCCTGTGCAACAATTGTCTGTGGCGCTATCAGATGTTGGACGGAGTGAAAACGGCAAATAGAAAAATCATTTCTAAAATATTTATCCTCGTTAGGCAAGGAAAGTGTGACAGGGAGCGATGGGATTCATGGGAAATGTGTTGTACTGGGACACACGATACAGCTGAAATGAGATGGAGGCTAACATGGGTTGGTGAAGGTTTTTGATTTGTTTACAGCAGAACCAAGGATACTGTATCTAATATTTTATGAGAATAAAAGTCTGAAGCTAAACCAGAAACCCTTATATATACATGCGTTGGATCGAACAAACAACATACTCAGGATTTTGCTGTTCTTACCTGTAGTGGAGCAAAAAACATAATTCATTGGAGAAAAGCTCATGTAGTGTCCACAATAAAAAGGGTCAGTCCTTTGGGGAGCCCGAATGTGCAAATTTCACATCAATCAGTCCATTAGATTGTTCAGATGTCATTTTGGGTCTAGCTGCTGTTCCACCAGCTTACATAACTCAATGCAATCTCTTGTAGAGGGTTTCTTATGTCTGTCTTTATTAAAAAATGAAACGTGTTCCTGGAGTTGACTATCCACATTGTAAGCCAAATGAGAAGACAGATGGACTAGCCAACATCGCCATCCTCAGCCCCATGCCATATCTAAAAAAAATGCTTTAGCACCTGTAAATGCCATTTAGTTGAGTTGGATAGCTCTGCAATAACATGATACAAAATATATTATTAGACAGTGAGACTCTGCTAGTAAGTGACACATTTCTCAGCAGCGCAAGTTACAGTTAATACCCACACAGCCTCTTCCAGGAAGGCAGCTACAGGTGTCAGGTAGAACCATGCGGAGCAAAATGACATTTAAGGCAACTGGCCATCCAGTCTGAGTGTGCTTCCAGACACAGAGCTGTCAACCTGGTCAGCCAGAGACTCCATCACCCAGAGGATCATCCCTCACATGCTGCTCGGGCCCGGCTATTTTTATGTTTTATTTCTTTAAAAAAACACTGCTTTTCCAAGAAGCCCACGGCACAGGTACACTGAGTTCTGGCTAAGGAGTGCAGCTGCTCAGAGTAACACATTTCCAGTGATAGTCACATTTGCTCAGGACAAAGGTCTAACAAGCCCCCCCCCCGGTAGGGAAATAAAAATATCAGTCTGACAGCGACGGCTGATGCTACAGTTTTATAAGTTGACCCCTGTGTTGTGTCACCTCTCACTTGTCTGTCCCCGACGTGCCCTCCTCTCATGTAATACAACCCAGTTGAGATATGTCCAGCTGCATAATCCCAGCGGTGTTTGGAACAGTAAATCAACAGGCCAGGGGAAGGGGGGAGGGGGCTTTAAGTTGCAGAGAAGGAGTTATGCTACTAAAGCATGAGCTACTGCTGTTTATCCGCTCTGTCTGTCATCCTGTGTTAATGTACCCAGGGAAACAGCAGTGATATATGCAGGACAGAACATCAGCTGTGGTAAAAAATGTACATGCAAACCGCTTAACACTTTGGGCCATACTTTTATTTTTTTCCCTGAACTACTTCTTTTCCTACTACTTGCTTTTAATAGCACTTTCCCCCCGCCACTCCTCCCTCCCTTGAGTCTCCTGTCTCTCTTCTCACTCATGCATACACACACACAGTCAGACACACACACACATTTAGGAATTTGTGGCCTGGAAGGCAGTCAAGTTTCATTAATTTCTGGGTTTGGGTACAGTACAGTGTGTTCCTGGACTCACATCTGCGAGCGATCATAAATGCTGGAATGCTGGCAGAACATCCAGACCTGCCGGCACAAATATGTCGTCATCACTGTGAGGGAAGAACCGGCACGACGCCAAAACAGCCGACCAGCCGACAGCCAAACAGCCAAACAAACGCCACGGAGATAGAAACGCAGACAAAGAGCAGTGGGAAAGCAGCCCTCCCGCCTCGCTGTGTTCATATCCAAATTCTTTGCATTTTTCCTCATCTAAATGCTCTGGACGTTTACGTGGGCATTTAACTCCCACACTCAGATTGGGATCAGATTTGAACAAAGCTTTTAATTTTAGGGAGCCAAGTTGAACATCTGGTCAGGGACAGCAGGAAAACTAGACTTTTGGCTAACTCTAATAATGTTAGCTAATGTGTATTGTTCAGGTCAAATAAACTATAGAACAGAACATAAACAATTAGATGTTACTCAGGTGCACAGCCACTTAGAGCAGACAGTACTACTCTGTATGTAGCATACTTTTCTCTCTTTAAAATCCATTTGGTTATTTGGTAACTGTTGACTGGCTGACTAATGCACAAACCAAACACAGGCATACCAAACCGATGAAGCCTGTGTGACGCACCATCACACAGTGCTAGCATATGACCCGAAATGCCAGGAGATTATCATGTAAAGTCATGTTTCCATCAATAGTGCAGAGACTCTGAGATAATATGTGTTTGTGGGTAAACTGTGATTGAGCTTGTGAGTACGAGCTGCGTCTGAAACAGTTTCCTCATGGTGAAGTTCGCTATTTTGTGTGCTTGTTATTTTGTATATTCTTGTACAGGGTAACCACCTCTGCCTCACATGCCTCTGGTTAGCAACTACATATCCCATGAGGTTTTGACTGCAGATATGTCAAAGATGAACTGGATCTGGAGCTGTTGAATGCTAACAACATAATCATTGTTAAACTTTGTTAAAATGATGAATGCAAGTACTGTTTACAGAGTATAAACATGTTTTAATCCTTTTGTCAGTTAACAAAAAAAATCCTAAATAACATACACAGGGTTCGTACAAAGTCTTGAAAGTTTGGAAAATGCTTAATTTTAACTGTTATGTTTTCAAGGTTAGGAATATGCTTGAATTTTACTCTTAAAAAGCTGTACGAACCTTAAGAAGCTTAAGAATCTAACCAAGCAATCAATGACAAATTCCGGTACTTGACAGTTTTTTTATCAATGAATGGAGAAATTTGAAGTCAGTATTAAGAGAGTATTGAGATTTGGCCTTACCTAATAATATTAACCAAAGATCTCAATATAATGTCTCAGCTTTGCTGTTGGCAAAGGCCAGATCTGCCAAAAATATTGTGAATGTCATCTGAAAGTCTTCTATTTACTTTTACACAGTGGCTAAATGTAATTAACAGTAAAGCAAAGGAAACATGCAGGTGAATAAAGGCAAGTCTATACTTAAGTAGTCTTTTTGGTTCCCTCACTGCCAGGCGACACATCACGGAGACTATCTCTCCATTCATACATCATCACAATGTGTCCTTGAGCAAGACACTTAGCCTGTGACTGCTGGTTAAATAAAGATGAATCTTTTATAATGTGCTTCAGGTCTAACACACACACACACACACTCGGTTGGCTAATCCAGGAACTCTTTACTATGTATACATACTGTAAACGGAGGATTAAGACTCTTAAGCTATAAAGGCAGTGAGATGAAAAGTTGGTGCTAACAGAGATGGCGATGCGGGTGTTCAGGGAGAGTCTTATTGGTAATCTTATTATGCTGCATCGGCTCGCTCAGAAAACAAACTGTGAATCACATCAGTCTGGTCTGGTCTTGTCTGATGAGTTTTAACACACAGGCACACATACACATTCGTATACACACACACCCACACACACACACCCACACACACACGGGTTAGATTTAAAAGATATGGTGGATAAAATACAGTTTGATTGATACATGTTTTTTTGGACTGAATTAAAACGACACTGGTGTGTCTGTTTGAAGCCCTTGAGCTGAATTCATTCTAATGTCATGTTTTGATTAATGTGGGGTATTGTTTGAACTTTTACACAGTACCAAACATAAAAACTAGGTGTGAAAGTTAATTCTTTACCTTGGAAAAAGCTAGTTTGACGAAAAAAACCTCCGCAGATTAACTTTGCTCAGTTGTCATAAAGATTGAGTTCAAAGTTCAAGTTAAAAGTTCTGGGAAACGCTAACAAGTGGACCTTGAGTTAAGTTTTTTATCAAATATAAACATGTTTTTCTACAAGCCATTTATTTTAAAATTGAATAAAAGAAGCCAAACATCTCATGTTGTCTACACACAAGCAGCTGTACAAGAACTTTGACTAAATATGATACAGTCTAAAACTGGACAAATTATGATTTAAATCAGGAACTATCAGATCAAAGAAGAAGTAAACAAGATTATGACCAGACCAGACATTCAACCCCGAACTTTACAGTTTTTGATACTGTGTGCTCCGGACACATTTCGGTCAGCACAAACAAAATAATTAAGGGTTCAGTATCCAGTCATTATTCTGGGTGTTTCATTGTGGTTTATCTGCTGTTTCAGGACTGGAATCAAATATAATTTTAGGTGAAACATTAAATATTTTTTGGGGTGGGTCATCTTTTTGCATTAAACTGGTCAAAGTTTACAAAATACTGGCATTATTGTCAGTCAGCAGTGTAAAAGTACTGCTATCATCTAAAGGAAACAACATGTAGGACCTCAAAATGCACCCAAAAAGGGGCTGAGTCACAGCTCTCCACCCTGCTTGAACCCCCATCTGCAGGCTCTGGCTCAGCAAACGCTGTCAAACAGTAAACGTCAGGCAGAGATTAAAAAAAAGAAAAAGAAAAAAAAACAACAAGTGGAGAGAGGACTGAGACAGAACGAGACGAGAGGGAAAAAAATAAATAGCTGGCACAAGGTAGACTGTACATACTGTACCCTCAGTGGTGGCAGGCAGCCCAGACTGGCGAGCCGCCAAGTCCTCCGTACAACAAGCACAGAGAGACAGACAGACAGACAGGCAGACAGGCAGAGTGAGAGACAGAGTGAAACGCAGAGGGGAGGGAGGAGGCAGCAGCGGCGTCTGAAACGCTCCACATCCACGACACGCTGCGCATACCAAAAAGCCTCTCCACTCTCTCGCTTCATCTCCCCAATATTCTGTCTTTTCTGAAGCGAGCTGAGGGATGATGGCGGCGGCAGTGGTGGGGGAGGAGGAGGGGCTGGGGTTGAGGGTTTTGGGACTCGGTGAAGTGTCATCATTACAGAGAGACACGATAAAAATCGAGACGCGGCGTCAGACCGAGAAAAACCTTGAAAGTCAAACGGTGGAGGTGGAGGTGGAGGAGGGAGAGAAAAAAAAGACAACAAAAACTATCAAAGAAGCTTCGCCTCAGCGCTGTCTCTTCCCTAACCGTCGCCCGTCTCCACAGAAGCGCTTGTCTTGCCTTTTACGCCAGACCAAAGCGGCTATGAATCAACACTGATGTGTGTAACAGTACAGGTTGATGTCGTGCGTCAACACAGCCCCGCTTGGAAAGAGGAAAAAAGAGAACGAAAGAAAAAAAGTTTGTGCACTTGCTGCCACTGTTGCTAAAAATACACTGCCCACATCTTCCGCTCGGTTGCCTTTCTCAAGGTGGAGTATGTAGTTCTTCCTCGAGTTTTCAATGTTCTTTCTTTCCATTTGATCTCGTGCCAGTGGGTACAAATTGTGCTTTATTATTAACCTGATGATATCTGATTTTCATCCAAATCATTTTTCACACTAGTGGTTTTATTTTATTAAAAAAGGAATCAGTGATCTTTCCCATGACCCATGTACCCGTCACCCTTCTCCTTCCTCATCCTTTACCCTCTACGGGAAACTAAACCATTATCTTCCCTCAAAATTAAACATAAAATAGATTTAATTTGAGCGCTGTTAACTCTGCAATCAGTTACACAGTATTAGAGAAGAGAAGTGGTTGGTAAATACTGTCAAAAATGTGTGAAAATAAATAATTCATGATTCATATAAAACCATTCATTTATTTTCTTTGTCCTTTGTTACAAAAGGCAGCACAGCTTGAGTCCATGACATTTTAAATTACTGCATGTAGTATAATCCTTCATGCTTTTTATCAAGTTTAGTTTTTGCTCATGTTGGCTCTGTTACATGGTCACTTATCCTGTTAAATGTACATTATCCCAGGTGTCTACCTGTATTGGTATAAATGGGGTGATCAAAACATTAGACTTCTGGTAACTCGTATACGAAGCCAAAAGAAAAATATGTTCCAAAATAATTTTAGGTAATATGTTTATGGACAAAGAGGCCTCTTCTGCCACAAGCCTAATTTTTCCTAATGCTACCGCCACTACTATTATTTATACATCTTCCAATACTGCTAGAACAGCTTCTACTGCTTTCGTTATCGTTACAACTACTACTCCTACTGTTTCTTGTACTACTACTACTACTGTCTTTAAATGGTTACTGTTACAGTTATAACTACTACAGCTAATACATTGACACATTCCCATAACTGGTAAAACACCAAGCATAAGTTTAGGTTTGCAGTTGGGTTAACTTAGATCAATGTCAGCAGCCAGAGCATCCACTTTTGAGGCTAATCTCCATGAGATCTCCATGCAGAGAGCTGCAGAGAGGGCAACATGTATCTGAGCACAAGATTACCTCGACTCACCCTCACCTTCCACTTTATCATAAAGAAAACTTTGACTTCATGCTTACTTTTGCCACTGAATTGCATAATAGGAGGACAAAATATGCAAAATAGAAGCCAGCTCCAGGATGGAGGCTTCAGGGCTAGATGTTATGTCTGAGAAAGGGTTGGGACACACATTGGGAGTGAGAAGGGGAGCATGTATGTGCAGCAGGGACTGTGAAAATAGGGTGTAATTTTAAAATAAATAGTGAATATTTCCTCTGAGCAACTTCTGTTTTTGACACGCTGAGTTGTGTGCTGAGCCAATTCACTGGCACAGCGTGAGTTTGTCATTCGTCTTTGTCACAACATAGCCAGAGTGTCAGCATCCGTCTCAGTCATTGTTTAAGTTTGGATGAGATACGAACAAACAAATGATAATGGCAATTATCGTTTTCTGCCTACTGATAGTAGTTAGGGTGGGGGTATCCCCACCCACAACAACAACAACAACGACAACAATAATGCCAAGTAGACAATTCAGACCACTTACTGTGTCCCATTGAAAAAAGTGCAGGGTATCAAACAGAGGGCTCAATTTCTGGGCCAACATCAACACATGGATTTGGGGTTTTGCGTGTGTGTGTGTGTGTGTGCAGGAGGGGTTCCCTCAGAGGTCCCATGGCTTTTACAGTGTCTCAATAAACCATCTGCACTTAGAGCCTTAGGAGTGAGGAGCTCTTTGCTGCCTATAAAAGTCGGTCCATGGCATGCCATTAAAGCAGTGCTGCGCTAAGTAGGCTCAGAGCACAGGGACTGCTGGGGTGTGTGTATGTTTGGGGGTGGGTGTTATAGTGTCAGACTGGACCAATCAATGTGTCCTGTGTTCTGACTTCTACTACCTTTCAGACCTCTAATGTCACAGAGGTGTAGGATGACAGGATGATGATGTGTAGGCACCTCTTTGGTTAAGTTTCCCACAGCTACTCAGCTTTACTGGGCTGAAGAGTTATTTAATCCACAAATCACTGAAACTGGGTTATGCTCCACATTCACATATTCAAAACTTGTATATTTATAGTGAGATAAAGCATAAAATCCGTTTTCAGTACTGATGTATTATTAACTTTGAATGTGTGAATGGTTGAAAACCAAATTTGTGAGATGCAAGAGTAAAAGCTTAAGCCAGGCCTTGCTTCAGGGTATAATAGTATACTGTAAATCTGCAAGAAAAAGAGATTCACTCTCCCTTTGAAGGACCATGCCAGTGTTTTTGCATGTTTAGTGCATTTATTTGGAATCACATATACTTAACTTTACTCATTTAAATCAACTCTCAGGGATGTAAAACTTGCTTAAGTTCAGGACTGGAGCTACCACTGAGGACAGTTAAGTCGTGTCCTCAGGAGGAAGATAAAATAGGGAGATTAAAAAACTGTTAAATTAATGAGAAAAATATCATAATAATAAGATGCCTTTGGTGGCTAGTTAAACATTTCTTTGGACTTTGGACTCCTGACATCAGTACTTCTGAAATCCTGGCAACGGCCCTGCTTGATTTAGATACTCTGTCACAGTAAACATCAAGTCTAGTTTCATTTTTGACAAACTTCCAATTGCATCAGAAGGCAATGTAGTCGTAAAAAAAATCAGTCATTCCCTACAATCAACAGCAAACCCAGCAATGAAAACTGGAGGTACTGTTAGCTCAACAGTGATCACAGTACGGGGTTGTGATTTTGGGGTTGGTTTGATTTCTTTACCTGAATGAGACAGCAAATGCATCCGTAGACGGAGACTGTCCAGGAAGCTCTTCCCACACAGCTCACAACTGTAGGTCTTCATTCCACTGTGCATCTTCCTGTTGACAAAGAGCAAAACCAACATTTCACTGTCTGGACTCTGTTAAACAATACTGCTTTGACCAGGCAAAGCTTAATGTACATGCGTGTCACTCAAATAGATGTTTGTGTCCATAACAAAGTGGCTTTTTTTAAAAATTTTTTTACAGCTCATAACTAATGACTTTCAGCACAACAAAGGTTACAATTTGAGAGAAAATGTCACACTCCATCAATCATAACAGCAGCACATAACAATAACCATCAGCGTAACAAGCCGTCCAACTACCGCACATATTCTTCTGCAGGGAGCACCAGACCATTACTTGGCGCTGTAAATCACAAGATGCTATTCAAGCAGAGGCATTATCAACCCCCTACATCTCAAGTGCTGCAGATGGATAAGGAGCTATAAAGTGAAATAGAATGATTTATTCAGGCAAACACATAAGACAGCTACTTAGTGTTATGAACCATTTATGGGCCAGTTTTTGATTACTGCTCTCTAAACTATAAGGTGGCTTGAAACAAAATCTGATGTGCAATGAATTGTCTTTTCCCAAATAGAAAGTCATAAGGCTGTAACATAGTTTAAGTGTACAAGGTCAGACAAGCCTAAGGTTCAATATTTGATTATGTGGTAAAGGCCTTGAAGGTTAGGTAACTAAATAACATCTGACAACAGAAAGTCTAGCCTCACGACTCTCTCTGTTACGAAATCCTCAAAGACCCCACGGCTCACTGCAAAGCATATTATTCTTGAGAGATATCTGAAACCGCTCTAAAGCAATTAAGGTGACACGAATTGCCAAACAACTGCCACAGTGCCTTAAACCTCTCGAGAACATCAAATACCTCGCCTTGAGTTAGGTACACAAAGGCACACACACCCACGATTGTAATGATTGTTTGTCAAGGTGGTGGTGTTTCAGATTTGGCACATTCAGTCTTCCCAAACTGTTGCTTGTTTTAGGTTAAATCAAAGTGATGACAAGTGGTGAAAAACACCACTGATAACTCTTTAAGCTAAAGATTAGGCTTTTAGGCCTGTTTCTAAATTTGAATAATGATGAACACTTTAATGCAAAGCTGAAAAGATATACCCCAAATTTGCACAGGACAAGAGCATGATTCAATACTCAGGTGAGCGTATGCTTCTGGCAGACAAAACAAGGCATTCTTGGGGAAACAATGCCCTTGATAAGAGATCTGCTCAACTTGGGCGAGATGACAGCCATCCATCTTTCGCGTCTCTCAACAAAGCCGCAGAGGAGGAGGTGGTGCCACTCTCCCAAAACATGACTGATTGATGTCAGATGTCGAATGCAAATTGATTTACAGCTCTCTTTTGTGCCTTTGAGAGGGGTAGGGAGAGACAGAGGGGCAATGAGACCGAGACAGACAGAGAGAGATTATAGCGTGTCTTATGGCAATGCTTGCAGGAGTTATTAAGCAATGAAGTCTAGAATGACTTCAGTGACAATTAATTGCTGAAAAACATCCTTGAAACCTGACAGGAAGGGTGGTAAAAAAAACTGAGATGTAAAAAAAAGAAAAAATGCAGGTCATGACCATTGTAGTGGTTAGAATCTGTGTAGAGACCCTGGAAACTAAAGGCAGAATGACAGCCCTTTGGCAAGCAGTGAGTAATTAAAAGGCCCTATAAATTCCAAATACCCCCAAAAAGGAAAGACAGACACTTAAAAAGCCAAAAAGGGAGAGAAAGTGACACAGAGATGAATGACACAGCTGAGAAAGGAAACAATACTCTTACGCTGTTCGATATCAATCTGTGATGGTACATGAAGTCAAGGAGTTATATCGTGATGTAATGTGTTTTAATGAAACATTTCCACTTCTTACTTTTTCCAGAATGCCCTTCCATAACCAGCAGAGAAATCTGAATTAGTGGCGTGAAATCAAAAGCAAGCATACAGGCGTAGCAATACAGCATCAAAGTAATGATCAGGCTGCTGTTGGTTATACATATAGTTGGACAAGCCAACAGCAATTGCCATCTCTGCCACTTCTACGTTGGAATTCTTCCCTCAATGCCCTCACATTTTAACTCTGAGGGACCAAAGACTGACATTTACCCCTGATGTTTCTTAATGTAATTTTGTCTTTGACGAGTTAACCACATGAATGACGCAAATTCACCAACAAACAACAAAATGGACAAAGGAATGGAACAAGGTTTTTTTCCTTTAAGGATCGTAGGTGGCAGGTACTCACACACTTTCACTCCGATAAGGGGAAAACTCACACAAACGGTAAACCACAACACAACCCACACAGAGCACAAAGCCTTTCAAAGGCCTTTTGTGTCCCTCTTCAATCTGACCATTGTGCCCCCCAGACAGAGCAATGATAAGGCATGGATGGACTTATTAAGGCCACTAGAAGTGGAAGCAATGCCATGTATTTTCACCGTAAATGTAGTGCTGATGAGCAAAGTGCAGTGTGTATGTCCCTAGCTGAGAGTGTGTTAAATGTAACTGCAATAGCTAGCACTACCTACTGAAACAGCACATTACTTGATGTTCAACAGAGTGGTAACAGCACCTGTTCTGGTAATTCAGTCTGTTAAAGGACTTTTAGAGGCCTGTCACCTTTCTTTTGGCACTTAACAATATTTAGTTAATAGGGTCTGAAGCTTCTTTTATAAAGTAAGTGCGAGTTTCGAGTGCAATTTTTTATGTAAAGTAATGAAAGAAAGAAATCAAAAATGGACACACATTATGATAACATTTGCTCCAGTAGATAACGTACAAATTGTATTGCAGTGGCATGAAGCTGTTTGAAGAGGGGCAAAACCCAGGCAGCCAAAATGGCTTGGCCCAGCACTTGCTTGCATTATATGCGGCATGCTTGGTTTCCAGATTCAAGCCAGGTTAAGTACAACTGGCCAATTGACAATGGTTAAAAGCTAGCCTGTGTGCAGCTAACAGAGCTGATTCTCAGCACACACAAAGACGAGTCAAATTTAGCAACTGTACCTGTATGGGTTACACTTGAGCCAGATCACATTTTGAGCTAACACTTAAGTTTATAAAGAGAAATAAAGAGATGATTAGAAATGTACCCCTATTATTGAAACAAGGCGTGTTAAACTAGCACCCTGGACACCCATGAGTCACACAAGGTAGAGATCAATGTAAGAATTTGATTCACCGGTCTGACGACAGAAAGTAAGCGACCCCACCATTTATGAAACACACTTATGAAACAACACACCATTAGACGACAGTCAGCATTTATAGGTATATTTTATACACTTTGAAATGTTCTGTGTGCCCAAGCAGAGCTAGTAATACACTGTAATTCAGCTTCAACAAGGTTTAATGATATGTAAAAGGATATGAAAATATATTGTCTCATCTCAGTGATTTAGCTCAGATAGATCTCTCCACACACACACACACACACACACACACACACACACTAAAATCCCATCGTAACTGTCTGCTTTCATGTTGTGCTTCTGAAATAGATGATGAGAGGTGTGTGTGTGTGTGTGTGTGTGTGGTGGGTGGGAGCTAAGGGAGGGAGGGAGGGTGATTTCAAACAGACTGACTGTAGCCATTAAGGAAGTTCACATAAAACTCTCTCAGGCCATTTACTCAGTTAATAATCGACTTCGTCCAACAGTCACTTTTGACAACGGCAATAAATTTTAAATTTATGTCAACAAAACATATGCTGATCACCTCGTGCGGTGTGCTTCCTCGTAAAAACCAGTCCAACCAAGGGCTGTCTGTATGCCAGTGTGTGTGTTTGAAATGTGAGCCGATTACAGGCCTGGGTTATTGAGCCGTAACAGCTTGCCGCGTGTAATTCTGAACTTTTTTTCCACCCATTTTGCCGCTGGACTTGGCTGGCCATATATCATAACTAGCCCCGCACTTGGTGAAATAAAGACCCAAGGTTCCCACCCGCACCCTCTACTTGCAATATGACACCATTAAAAAGTAATTGGTAATAAGGTAATCTACTGATACTACACACTGCAACAAATAAAACAACTCAAACCACTCCATGGTCCTTTCATGGCTTTGAGTCATCCAGATTTCCTATGATTGGGTTTTGGAACTACTGCCAAACCTCATTAAATCAAATGACTCTACTTGAAAACTCATGCTGACACCCTCCTCAGCTCACATCACCATTTTTTTTTAAATCACCAAACTATTTGACAAAAAAAGAAAAGCCAAGCACAGCCATGCTTGATGACTTGCACTTATTTCTCATTGCTTGCCTAAAATCTATTTCTCCCTCGGCTGCCTTGAGCGTTGTTCTCTATCCTCATCTATCCTTTCATCTTTTATTTTTCCATTTTTTCCTCCATCCTCTGTTCCTGAAGGGAGCAATAAAACAACCTGGAACGATGTTCGTAAATAAAAGCTTTGGAGAGAGAGGAATGGGGGGGGTTAAGATGGAGAGAAGAAAACACTAAAAGATAAAGGGAGGCAATTGATAAGAGGTGGTAAATTGAAGAAAGGCTGTGTGGTGTGTGTGTGACTGTTTGTTCATTAATTCTGTTGGTCAGAAGAAAAAGAACTGATAATTGGGGAAAGGACGGCCACTGAATGGACCTTGGACTCAAGTAGTGGTGAGCATCTCATGTGGGCATCGGAGACATTTGGTTACGATAAAAATACGATCCTATACGAACGATACGATACGAACGAACCTACTCGTTTAAACTCTTCTTGTTTCTCTCCAAAATGCATTCTGTGTATTCTTAAAGCTGCACCAATCAATGTTTTCATATTAGCAATGAATCAAATGATTATGTGTGAAGCTTTTTAGCCTCTTTTAACACATTATTTTGGTTTTCCAGCCCCGCAATCACCGCTCTCATCGATCACAACAGGAAGATCTATCAGGCAAGAGGCAGATATTTGTCTCTTTGTATGTGTAAATTAGCAACTTATTGCTATCATGTTCCCAGAAACAACTTTATAAGGTGATAATAGCCAATATTGTGTTTTCAGCTAGCAGTATTAATGCAACTTTAAGGTCTAACAAACATGATGAATCTATGAATGTTTCCACTAATGCTCAAAATTACACCTTCAACTCTGTGTGCTGATGTGGCGAGGAGATGGAACAATTCATAAAGGCTGATGAGCAGCAATTCTTTTTAAATGCCATAGACTGGCATCGGCACTATTTAATCTGTCTTCTAAAATCACTATGGAAAAAAACAAAGGGACATGTCGAAAACAAAAATATGGGCTTGCTGAAGGAATGTCAACGAGATTACTTTACGTTATAATTTGATCAAAAGGATAAAAAACCACCACCATTGTGAATCTTGACCTTTTTACATGAATTCTGCATAACAGAAAATGAGTCACCAAGGAAACTGGCCACAAAACAGGTAGCACAGACACTTCCTTTACATTTGGTTTTGTCCCATCTTTTCACTTAGCATTTCAGTTAATGTATAATTTTATGTATCTGCTTTAACTGTCAGATTGTAATTTGCCAAAATTAACTAGGCTACGTTAATGCAGCTGTCAACATTGTGGTTCTCAATGAGCAAACACTCAAAACACTAAATGTATACTGTAGACATGATTATTAACAAACTGTAATATCATCATATATTATCTGTAATTAATAATGTATGTATACTAATTGAAGCTAGCATGAGTACAAAGACAGGAGCTGGCAACAATGACCCGTCATTATTGCAAGGCAGTAACAGAGCATGTAATGTGACATTAATAGAAAACACAGGTCAATAAGCGTTGCACTACAAACACAGGTCAATAAAAAGACTTGAGTTTTAAAAATTATTCATGGCATAAGTGGGATAATGCACTCTAGAAGTAAGAGCTCAACCAATGGTTCATCCATTTGGGGATAAAAGCACAGGGTGGAAAAGGACCATTGCCGCACACACGACTCCATGTCATGGTGAACAAAGGCAAAATGATGCACGAGGCGATTCAGTGACACTTTGGTGGCTGATCCTAATGTGGCCATAAGTGGCGCAGTGTGCCACCGCCACCTCTTATTTTGGTTTTCTGACAGGGAGAGACGGAGAGGAGGAACAAGGGACTTTTTTTCCAACATGAATTTCCAGTCCATTAGGGGGCTGACCATGTCACGCAGACAAACATGACGGGAGAAGTAAGAGGGTGACAGGGGAATAGTGGTAGTGGCGTTCAATTAAATAAAAGGATCATCAGGAAGGAAACAAAAGGAAAATCAGATCCCGATGTAACTAAATATTAGCCCATGTTTAGAGGCTATTTGTTGAAGTCCTCCAAAGCTCAGTGACACACACACACACATCTTGTCCAGTGAGGCACCGTGTGTGGTAACATTTACATGGGTCCATTTTGTGGCAGTCTGGAGAGGCAGGTACAAAAAAAGCTCCCTTTCTGTCATTTTATCCCTGCTTTTAAGCCTCCCCAATTCCATTGGCCTCCCACCCTCACCCCACCCCTCTGTCTTTGCTCAATCAAAATGTATCAGGCAGGCTGGTGTAACACCGGTCGGCGTGGGCTGTTTATCCTGAGTCCTCCTGCACATATCAATGACTTGGCCCCCGCTGTCCCCCCGCCGAGGAGACGTTCATATAAATTCAAGCCACACACGCAAACGCCGAGGCACTCGTGTTGAGCATAGATGAGTAGCAGGGCAGGAGGAAAAGAGGAGAGACAGAAGGATGGGGAGGGGGAGCGCCACTGCCTTTCATCCTCACTGTGTTATTTATAATATCACAGACACTACCACCCCCATATTTGCCCTGAGGGCGTCTCGGGGGGGAAAAAAAAAGCTATATCACGTTGTCAGGGTAAAAACAATGAAAAAATTAACAACAGTAAACATGTTTCCTTGCTTGAGTGACACAGTCCCTGTCTCAGCCAATCAGGAACATATAGTATGTCACCTGTAATTGTTGTGATGCCAGCCTTCGGTGGTGGTGAGATTTATCATCTCTCTCAACTTTTGTCAAAATCTGATCAGTGCAATTCTGATAATGAGTGCAATTTTGACAGCTAGCTGTAAGAAGTTAGATTAATGAGATCTGCAAGTTTCATTAAAATCCAATCAGTCATGTCTGAGTTAGCCCACAAGAGGTGTCCTAACCTACAGTACTAATTAATGTATTGTACAAACTCCTAATGGCGTTACATGTAGCTGTAAAGGTGCTACATGCAGCAATTCACCACCTTTCCAATGAATCCATTTGCTTCCAGTTGCCAACATGTGTCCCTGCTCCCTGCTACTCGTTTTACAGAACAAGAGGATGAATCAGATCTGGGATGGAGATGGACAAATAGAGACAATGTGCATTCTGACCTGAATAAGCTAATGAAACAATGCAGTTATAATGCCATATAGTGAGTAATGTTTTGTATTATTTAATATAACCATGTTATAATAGATTCCCTTTAATACTGAGAATGAAAACTACAATTAAAATGCCAGCATGTTCTCAAGGCCTCTAAGCCCCTTTCAGGCATGGAAGATCGCTGGCTTCATTTATCCATTATGGTTTTGTGTCATTGAGACATAAGTGCCCGTTACATTAATACTCCATATGGCTTCATTCAGACACATTCACCATCTAACTCGATGGTAATAATTTCATCCATGCACTTGCTGCTTTTATTTTCTTTATGCAGAAGAAATGATAACTGAGTGACAGCAAGTAAGAGAACCTTGAGTTTAGAATTTATTTTATCACTGAGAATGAACCTACATGCTCAAAACTAAATTGCTAAGTTGGACCTGTTTCCTGTGAGATCGGGCTCAAAATGCAGTGCAGAGGCAGCGTCTCATCTCAGCTTTGTTTATAATAAGTTTACTGAAGTCTCAATATTAATGCAGTTATGTGAGAAGTAACAGTGTTTGTGTCACAGCTAGGTCATCACAAATAGTTTCAATTTACATTTGCACTAATTATCCCCACCCAAGTTTGATTGAGCACATACGGTTGGAAGAGCCTGGCTTCTCAGGTAATAGAAGGGGAATAATCCAAGGAACTTCTAATTGTGCTTCCTGGGCAGTAAGACACTATTTCAAGCTAATCCCAGTTAGATACCCGAATTCCCCCAAAGCTTAGAAGGTAGGATTCACTCTCTAATACCCTCAGCGTTACTCAGGAAGCCATTTCAACCTCTCTCCTACAGTTCCACTCAGTGTGAAGTGCTTTCCCCATTTGACAAAGTCCTGTTATTCAATAAAAGGTGACAGTGAAGAGAGAATATGACCCAGAGGTTTCAGTTCAAATCCCCAGACTGGCAGGAGAAAATTTTACTGGAGAAAATGTATCAAAGACCCCCTTGGTTAGACACAGAAACCCCAAATACTAAGGGTGTTGTCTTCGAACTTCTCAGCGGCCTACTTAAGATCTAATCATTTAAAGTGAGCAGTTCCTGTGAGTGAGTGAGCTGAACTCAATCACAAGATCGAACAAACAGGAAAAAGAACACAAAAACGGTTCACAACAGTAGGGCGGTGCTTCTGCTGGAGGAACCCACATGCAAGTGTTAAGTTAGTTATCAGGCACCTAACTTGTAAAATGTGTTGCATAAAACACAATAAACCTAGATTTGTTCTCTTATAGAGAAATGAGAGACATGGAAGTTTTAGAATTTGAACAATGAATACACAACCATTTAAAGCACCGTCACCTCTTTCTTTAATTGATAACCTTGACCCCAAAAAACATTTGCTAAACATTGCAGCAGATGAACTGTTAGTTAGCAGAGTGACTCTTGTTTGTGGTACTGGGCAGCACACAGGTGTGAGTGTGTATATGCTCAGCTCCCTGCAGTTTCTCCCCCAGGTTATTACTATAAATGACAGTGTGCTCTTAGTCAACCAGCCTGGTTAAATAAGGATTAGAGGGATAAGGAGAAAATAGCTCCACACTTTTGAGGGCAGCAAATGGTGTTTGCAAAGTCTGCAATCAAAAGTAGAAGCTCGGGTTTGCCTGCAAATAATTTGACATCCCCAGTTCCCCCCTTGTGTGATAACTCTTTTTTTTCTCATTTTAACTAGACCTAAAGACACTTCCACTGAAGTGCTGGAACGGTGGGAACAAAGACAAGGGAGAGCGTGTAAGATCACACGTATAAAGTATTTCTGTTAAAGCCCATCTCTGAGACAAACACCAGCCCCGCTGTTCCCTCTTCCCCCTGTCTCTCTTTTGGTTTGTGCATCAAAAGACCCTGCCATCTGAAAATAGCACGTCAACATTTCTGTTTCGTCTTGTTGTTTGTTTCTTTCTTTTTTTTTTTATTCTCGACAATGTTGCCAGTTTGCTAGATTCCTGTTTTTCCTCTGCTCCTGCTTTCTTGATCTGTGAGA
>VMKM01002255.1:0-80900 GCA_008360985.2 Macquaria ambigua
TTTTTTTTTTTTGCCGTCGGCATCAGGTTTTGGATGTTTGTTTATTTGTTTGTTTGTTTTTTTCAATGACATATCATCATCCTCATATAGAAAACATGTTTGTATGGGATATCCCCTGGTTTCAAGACTCACGTCACGGTCGTTAATTGAATCCATCCTTTCCACCCCTCTATCTTCTCATCTCTTTCCTTACTCTCCCTCATCTTCTCCTTGTCTTTAGCTTCTCTCCCTCTCTTTCTGTCTTTCCTCTCACTCTCTCTCATCTGCTCTTTACCCCCCCCCCCGCCTCTTTCTTCCTTCTCTCAGTAGCTAAGATGACTGCCATGACAATTCAATGAGAGGAGAGGACGCCAAGTGAAGCATCCCCCGCTCGCTGAAAAAAGGAGAGAAGGAGTGCTCAAGGTAAAGAAAGAGAGGAGAAAGAGAAGAAGAAGAGGAGGAGGAGGTAGAAGAAGAGGAAGAAAGAAGGGATAAGAAGAGAGGGAGAGGCAGAGGAGCGAGGAAAGGGGAAGGGGAGAGAAAGCGAAGGATAAACGGTGGATGGAGGCGGCTCGGACCAGGGCTACGGAGCGCTCTTCACCGACGAAGAAGAACAGCAGCAGCAGCAGCAGCGGGGGGGAGAGGAGATGGAGGCGAAAGGCAGAAACATGCCCCCAGGTAACACTCACACACACACACACACACACACACACACACACACACACACAGAGGCAGACGTGCATGTGGTCTTGCATACACAAACAACCAGATGCACATGTGGATTTTTGTATGCATACAGGACACATACAGGTACATACATGTGTATAGATATTCAAGCACATTCAAACACACAAACAAGTGTGGACAAACACAATCGTGCAGGAAGCCACCCATACACACACGCACGCACGCACGCACACACACACACACACACACACACACACAGGAGTGCAGATGTGTGCAGAGGTCTGGATTCAGAAGGCAAGTGGTTTTGATTCATCTGCGCTGGCATTTGTGTAACCAAGCTAAACGACTGAAGCTCAGAAGCAGTTAAGTAAAATCAGGGAACATGCTGTAAAAAAAAAAAAAATTAATTTGTGGTGGTTTAATTGAACAGCTATTGCAATACTGAAATTATCTGCGTGACACTTGACATGTCATTCAGTGTTCATTATGTTGTCTTTCCATGCATTGTGGCTCTGAGTCTGGACGACAGATTCTTTTTTTTTTTTTTAAATGTAAAAAGCAGCCTTGGTTGGTCGGATATCATCACATTTATTTAAGGCTAACCAATCAGGATCAAGTAAAGCTAGGAGTGTTGCTACTAAGTGTTGTGTCACCCCTTTTAGTGTCTACACTGGATGCAACTGAGTTTTGTTGAGTAGAAAATAAATAATAAATAAATAAATAAATAAATCGACACCGTTACATGAGCTAGCTTTGTCACTGCAACCTGAAGCATATTTACTTTTTTACTGTGCATGCATAAACCTGACATTTACCTGAATTAGGTTTAATATATTTTAGTATTTTATGTTTTATTAGTGGAAACAATTCACCACATCCATCCATGGCCATCCTCCAAAAATGCTTAACAAATATGAGGCATGTCAACAGCTAAGCATCCGTGTTAGAGCTTGTTTCAACGGAAAAAAAACTTAAACATTTCTGGAAACCAAATCTGCATAATAATGATTGAGGAGACGTCATTGTCTATTTCAAGGGCTGCACCTAATGAGAAGCTTTTGAATGCCCAGCAGAAATGTGACTGGACCAGTCCAGTGTGAACATGGAGGAAGCCTGTTGCTGCCATGTTGCCAGGTTGACGTGCAGCTCACGTGACAGGTTTATGCTCAAGTTTAGCATGAATGTGACACATTTTCTTGAGGCTAATTTGTGATATCGGGCTGTGTAAATAAAACTGACTTGACTTGGTTTGACTTATCACTCAAGAAAATTCGAAATCTAACGTTGTGTTGACGACATTGACATTTTGTTCAGAGACACTTCAGGAACTTTCAGTGCTGTTGATGCCTCTCTCACCGTCTCATTTGTGCTACTACTCTGTTAAACTATATGCAGTTTATGATGCCGTTTCCAATGTTTTGTTATTCTACATGAGCACTGAATCATTTTAAGTTGATTCAGTGGTTTCCTTAAATCAAATTAAATCAAGCAATACTGTGATACTGGATATTAGCATTTTTACAAGAATATTTCTTTCCACAAATGATTTAAAAAATGTGTAAAGATACAGATAGGAATACAGATTTAGCAAGTGAAAAGTAGAAACTCACAAGCACCTTACAACAAAAGTTTAAGTAAAGGAAAATTAGCGACAGGTAGCAGTCAGATGGCTACCAAGACTGAATTACAATACGAATTCAAACAGTACCTCATGCGTATTGCAAAAAGTGCATTACAATGGATTAAAAAGAAAATACAGCTATTCACCTTTACTCAAGTACTGTAGTACAATTTTGAGGTACTTTACTTGAGTATTTCCATTTTCTGCTACTTTAATAAAGTGTACTCACTTTATTTCAGATGCTAAACTTGTACTTTTTACTCCACTACATTTGTCTGACAGCTTTAGTCACGATTTGCAGATTCCAATTATTAATAAAAAAATATAATTAACAAATAAATGATGATGTATTATTAATGATTAAGCTACGCCGCAGTATATAAAATAGCTCAAATTAACCTTTACCAGCTGCAACATTCAAGTGATGCTTACACATGAATGCATCAATCATTAATATTCAATAATAAAATATATATTTGAAATATATATATATATATATATATATATATATATATATATATATCTGAAATGGATCACTCTGCATGGTGACTACTTTTACTTTTGGTACTTTAAGCATATGTTGATGTTATACTTGTACTTTTACATAAGTACAATTTTGAATGCAGAGTATTTCTACACTGTGGTATTACTACTTTTACTAAAGTTAAAGATCAGAGTTCTTCTTCCAGCGCTGGATTGATTGGTGTTATGCACTGATGTCTTCCTGCAGTCTTTTTGGGACTTACCTTATGCATATTCCAGCAGGAAGGTCAGTTTCAGGGTCAGAGTACCAGTGGTCTCTGTTATTTTGGGATTTGTGTTGCCATGGAAACACCCCTCAGGCCGGCTGAATTAGCCAAATAGTTTAAAAGCCCACACTGGGGTTGATGTTCTCGGTGCGATCGATTGTTTACATTAACCTCGTCCAGGGTTTCCAGAACAATAAATGAGTCTTCATGCCACCATTAGTCCACCATCTTATCCAAATGGTTGAAATCTTATTGAGGAGCTAAATGGTTAAATGGAAGCGATGCAGACCCACCCCCCCACCCCGCTCCTTGGATGTTTCATTTATGTTTCCTGAAGCACAACAGATGTGTTGCATCTCAATTTTCCTCATGTCGTCCCTCTCACTGTTCACCTCTCAGCTCCCATCCATGTCTCTCCTCTTTCCTCTCCACTCGTCTCTTCTCATCTCAACATCCACTCCTCTCTTGTCTCCTCTCTTTTTGTCTGTTTTTATTAATGTGTCCTCTGCACCCAGCTTCCTTTTCTTTCTTGCTCCTCTGCAGTTGCCCTTTGGTGTCTTGTCCACTTAAGCTTAACAGTTTTATTTCCCCAGAAGTCCTATTGATTTTATCAGCAACCAAATTCCAAAGAATTTTCTTCCATACCTGCAAACTCTTAAAGTGAGTCTTTTGGAAATGCAAGTCTTGACAGGAAGGTCAGATTTCAAATGTGGCTAGAATCCACTGATCTATGAAATAATGCGTTTTCTAACTTTATTTAAATTTTTGGGGGGATTTTTCCCTCTCTGTCTCCCAGCAGTCTATCTTCCACCCTTCACTGTTCTTTTTCTAACGATATTTGATGTTTTATATTTTTGTTGATGTAGTGGGGTCGGCATTTTGCTGGCCGCCTGCTGCCAACATTTCTTTCCTGCTTCAGGCTGTGTACACTTTTTTTTTTTATTATTAAAACCGCTCCCGTGTGCTCACCCAGAATGCAATGGAAAGACTCAACCCCATCAGTAGCTCCCACCAGTCACCCACAGTAGCCCACGGGGGACAGTAGTTCTATTAATGCCTGAATATTTGACAGTTCAATGCATGAATTGTGAACAAGGTGGAAATTATTTTTAGCACCTCATTTTTAAGAGTTTGAACCAAAGTATTATCCTGTGCACTGGTATGTACTTAAGACACATGACTTAGGTGTCTGTGTTCTCGTCAGATATCAGTTTCCTTCCCCGCCCAGCGATGGTGTGGTGTGAGCGGGGCATCCAGGTGCTGCTGACCACCATGGGAGCATTCGCGGCCTTTGCCCTGATGACGGTGGCCATCGGTACAGACTACTGGCTGTACGCCCGCGCCTTCATCTGCAACAGCACGGCCAACTCGTCCCAGGAGGACTCCAACAACAAGGACAAGAAAGACCCTGGGGCTCTAACCCACTCCGGCCTCTGGAGGATCTGCTGCCTGGAAGGTACGGCTGGTTGTATATGAGCATGCATGTGTGTGTTCGAGCCCGTGGAAACCTTTGGATGCGATGGGGGTTGAGTTTGTGTTTTCTCATGTGCTGGTCACTGGAGGGTCTTGTTGAGGTCATTGTGCTCATCATTGTAATCAGAACAGACATAAATAGGTGTTCTCTTACTCACACACACACACACACACACACACACTACCAGTATGATATGTTGCTCTGCTTTTGTTTATTTGTCTGTTTTGTTCATCTTCTCTTTAACCTTTTGGAATCGTTACGAGGTCAGTTACGAGAATGACGTCTCATTATTGGTACGGTGCAAGCAGGTGCAGCTGCTGCCTCAAATTGTCAACGTTTTTGTTTTTTTGTGAATAAAACGCAACATTCATGTACCACACCGGAGTCACTGTCAGATGGTCAGGGTTGACGGCGGGTGCCCAAAGCGCAAGGGCGATTGTGGCTTCGGTTAAACATTATTAAACACGTTGTGTGTCTCAAGTATGTATTAAACCAAAGATCTTTCCCTAATAAATCACTAAAATAAACAATGTTAATTAAATGACTTAGCCAAACTTGCCTTATAAATCGTGTCAAAATGCGAAACATCCCCTCTACATTTAGCTACAACCCACTCTTACTAAGCTACATGATAAGAATAGAGCCAGTGTCGCCGAGCAGCAGATGCAGCAGTAGCAGCTCGCTGTCTGAAAGCACCTTAAAACCTACGGTAATGATATACACCATCCACATATCTGTAGCTGTAGCTATACAGTACCTTTAATGCAATATGACATGATATTTTGGTACATCTTGGCATTGTTGCCCACTTGAGATAAGAGGATTTCCAGATGTATTTTTTCCCTGCTGCACAGACAGAAACAAACACTTATATATATATATATACACTCATACTATGCATTCAACATAAAGCTCATCACAATGCCCCAGAGCTTACATATGAGTGGTGACTCATCCAGTGACTGATTAAGTTTTAAGTTTTCCTGCGTTGCTGCAGCTGACAGGCAGGTTTAATAGGACACGACACACACACACACACACACACACATAAACAGAATAAACACTCCAGGACACAGCTATCTATAATAAAGGTTCTTGTGTTTTAGTTAAAGGTGTGACGTGTTGCATTTTAATGCCAGTAAATGACCACATTCACTTTGAGGCATTATTGTACACAAGTGAACTGCATCAAGGATGCCATCCTGTTCACTGCATTTTCCACCGTGACCAATCAAATCTGACATGGAAGGACATTTGTTGGCTTTCTAGCTTCAAAAGTCTCATCCAGAATGAGTGCATCAAGTTTAATATGTCGTTTCTGCGAGCTTTGGAGAGTTTCACCTGTAGTTTGTAGCGTGGCATGCACTCAGGTTGTCATATGCTTGTCTTGCCAAATGTGGCAAAGCAGTGACTTTTGTTGTTGCCTGGCAGCTTTCAGGGTTCATACAGCTTTTTAAGGGTAAATTCAAGCACTTTCAAGGTACCAAACATCTCTTGAAGCCTTTATCATCACATCTAAATTGTTCCTATAAATGCCAGGAGACAAACAAATATGACGACGGGATCGTTTCATTTCAAGTATTAAAAGGTTTTTGATTTACATGAGTGATTGTGACGATGATGAAACACCAGATTATGTTGAAAATTTAAGCATTTTTCAAAGAGGATATTCAAATTCAAGCATATTCCTAACCTTGAAAACATAACAGTTAAAATTAAGCATTTTAAAAACTTTCAAGACTTTGTACGAACCCTGAGCTTTTTTTAGAAATCATCCAAGGTGCACAGATACTGTGCCCTTTCATCCCAATCCGCTGTCTACTGGGCCCATTTGTGGATTTCTCTTCCGTCTTTAAACCAGATCCTGGTCCTAGTCCTGATGTATGTGAGAGTCTGTCTTTCTTTTTAATGTTTTTTTCCCTCTCTTTTATTTTATTGCAAGAAAAACATTTCCTCTACATTTTCCTCTTGATGTCTGTTTTGTCCATGAGATGCACAAATAGCTTTCAAGGTAAACAAATATTCCCTCTCAAGAAGAAAGGTAAGCGTACAGATGCAGTTTCTGTTGTGATTTCAAACACAGATGCAGGCTTGTGTTCTTCCAGAGTTAAAGCTTTCAGAGTGTCTAGTAATGGCACATGGTGGAAGAAGTGCAAAGCCAACTAACTGTACATTACCACACAGAGGAGAGGAGGAAGACAGAGAGCATTTGTGTTTAAGAGAAAATTACAGATTCTGGTCGGGGCCAGTTGGTTCTGACAATCAGGAGATAAAATCATAGAGATTCAAATCATTCAAATCACTGCCATCATTCTAATCAAGATTATATTTAAAACATTTTTATGTTGCTTATTTTTGCTGGTGCCGGGGATCTAGGGATGGTAGTGGCGGTTTGGTCCAGACTGAAATATCTCAACATGGATTAACATGAAATTTTATACACACATTCATGGTCCCGGACGATGAATCCTAACGACTTTGGTGATTCTCTGACTTTTCCTCCTGCAGCCCCATGAGGTTGACATTTGGGGTTTGGAGAAGTTGCCATGAAATTCGGTACAGATATCCATGCCCCCCCCCCCCCCCATTAGCATTTAGCTCAAAGCACCGTGCAGCCTCACAGAGCTGCTGGCGTGGCTGCAAACTCTTACAGTTTGTCTGATTGGCTCATGGTAACTATGCCGAGGCATCATAATGAGTTCATAATGAATTCTAACACACACCTTTTTTCTTACAGACACTTAGAGCTCAGATCTTTCTTGCTCTCTTCATCTTCCTCTTTATGTATCTATAGTTCCTCAACAGTTCATCTATCTGTCTTGTCTATACATCTGTTAGCTTGTTTACTTCTCTCTCTTCATCTCCTTCATTTCTCTCTCTCTCTGTTTCTATTCCTTCGCCGTTTACCTCTATTCCTCCATATCTTTCTTCCTCCCCTATCACCATCATCCTTTTCTTCTTCTTTTCTTTCACCATTCTTTAATTTTTCTTTCCATAATTGTTGGTCGTTCCCATGTCTGTCTTCACTTTCTTCCCCATCACTTTCTCTCTGCCAAATTTTGTTCTTCTCTCTTTTTTTTAATTTCTGCAATTCTGTCTTTTACCTATCTTCCTCTCTTCCTTTTTTTCTACCGTCTTCCTCACTCTCCCCCCCTCTTCCTCTCTGTCTTTTTGCAGGCCTGAAGCGAGGTGTGTGTTCCCAGATCAATCATTTCCCAGACGACGCAGACTACGACCAAGATGCTGCAGAGTATCTGCTGCGTGAGTGAGACACACACACATTTACAAATGAACGATAAAATGCACACAGGCATGTGCATTGGCAATCACACTCAAACACACACATTTAGCCTGCGCTACACATGGTGTGCATACACACATCTCAACAGAACACACACATACACACACACACACACACTACCGTCTCCATCACACACGGATACAGAAAGGACAGAAGGGGATGGTGGGCGGACATCAATGTACGGATGTCAGATTCAAGCAAAGCGTTCCTGGAGGTGTGTGTAAGTGTGTGCATCTGTGTGTCTGTATGGTGTGTGTATGTGTGTTTAAATGCCCAGGTGCATGGGGTTGGGAGTCTGGGGGTGTACAGAAAGCTTTTTTTTTTCACAGATGGATTGAAAGAACAGCCTTCACTAATGGATTATTTTCAGCTCGGGATTCAGGTTTCACATCCTGCCTCCATTGTGATGGCAAATTCTGTTCGTACAGCCTTGAACCTTTTGGTTTACAAAGTATATGTTCCCTCCGTATATTATATAAAGATCTATTTCTGTGAAAGAGGCTGTGATGCTATCTTAGATTTGTGTGTCTGCTTTGCTGTGCAACCTTGACTGAACAAGAAAGCTTTTACCTCTCCAAAGGCTGCACTGTCCTTTCTGTTTGTTTTTTATAATAGTAAATGTTTAGAATTTAGAGTAATAGACAATTATGGGATACATGCTCTAGCCAAAAAGTCAAAGATATTCTATAAACAATATGACGAGATGCGATATTCTTACATTTCAGTCATTTTTCCTTGCTAAATAACTGAAATCATTAATCGATAATCTAAATAATTGCCGATTATTCTTCTGTTGATTGACTAATCTCTTCATTGACTAATCATTTCAGCTCTACTTCTAACAAACAAAGTAGGACTAAAAGTTAAACCTCAGTGGAGGTAATTATCAGTATCATTATCACCCAAAGGACAGAAAATCCCCCCAAACCCCCTACAGCTCAACATTCTTTATTATCAGCTACTTATCAGATAATCAATAAATTGTGCTGACGAGGCGAACACCACCCTCAAAGTCCCTTTTCCTGTTAAAAACAAATTCAGAGAATCATTTGCGACCTCTATTTGGCATGTAGGACACAAGCTTCTATGAATATATGCTTATCGCAGCATTATCTCTTCCCTTCAGAGGCAAACAAAAGCCAACGCAGCTTGAAAAAGTCACCTTCAAAACTTGAAGGCTCTGCTATTCCACATGTCCCTGCCAGAGATGGATATTCAGCATTTTAATCGTCTATAATGTCTCTCTACGTTATCACTGCTGCTTATAGGTTTGAGGTGTCTGCAGAGGAACATACAGTAGATGGGTTTTAGGTGATGTAACGCAACATTTTGCAGCCAGTCTGAAGCTCCTGAGCTGTATTGAGAGTCGATAGATAGTTTCTAATCATTTTTGATGATGAAACAATCATTTTCTTGCTAATAAACATAATTGATTTCATGCTTCGTACCTGCTGCCACAGTCAGTAGAAGAGATGAACCCATAACCATTTTAATCTACAGTTTCAGCCCCTTGTTGAGCGAGGTAACACCTCTTCCTAACATACAACAATGCGAACAAGCGAACGAGTGAACATCAGATTGTTTCAGTTTTTCCAGATGAAGACGGTCCCGCGCATTCGCTCCACCTCCAATCTATTTAGATTATAGATTATAAAATAACTCAGTTATTCTGACAGTAACTGACAGTTAATCAGTATCACTCTACAGATCTATATAATTGTAAGCCTATATAAAATATCATAGTGTAAGGCCTACAAATCACAAAAATTAATCATTCTAGTTTAGACAGTTGAGTTGAGACATCACTCGTAGTACGTCTGGACAATTTTTCACGCTCCATCCGCCAGAGTTTGCTCGCTCGCTGTATGTTAGGAAGAGGTGTAATAGTCACTCTCCAATCTACTCTAAATCTAAAGAGTATTGCAGCAGTTTAGTATTGCAATTCTATAAAGATTTGGGACTTGCGAGAGGCAGATTTGTAAAGAACAGTCAAAGAAGCCGTGATATTCTGACTTTTAGTCCCTAATATGGGTCAATCTCCAAAAACTCTTCCTACATTCCTAATTATTAAACTTTACATCACATTTTCTTTAGACCCTCCTTGCCTGATAAACCCCCATGTCTTTAAAACTCTTTAAAACACAGTTTGTAACAAAGGTTTTCTGTTCAAATTGTGTTGTCTCCAAGCCTAAGGAGAGATATACTCTTAGCAAAGCTCCTCCAGAGCCACAGAAGACATTATGTACTAAATATTATGTAGTAAACTTATATAAATAGATAGCTGCTGTTCCAGAGCCAAGTTGTAGTGTCAGCTATAGCACCTCTTGGTAACACTTTTTCTCCCAGCAGTGTCACAAGGCTTAACTTTGCACCTTCAAAAAACCCTCACTTATTGTACTACATTAGAAAAAGTACAGAATTAGTTATATTCATCAGACACAACAAAGTCACAACAATGACATTTCAGCACACAAGATGATGTATTTCTGTCGGCGTCCTCATCTGCAGGTGTGGTGCGAGCATCCAGTATCTTCCCCATCCTTAGCGCCATTCTGCTCCTGCTGGGCGGAGTGTGCGTTGCTTCGAGCGGCTTCTACAAGAGCAAAAGAAACATCATTCTCGGTGGAGGGATTCTCTTTGTAGCTGCAGGTAAGACTGCAGCTTTGTCGCAGTTTTGGCAGAGACTTCTCTCATAGTTTGGAGATAAAGTTTCTTGTGGGTATTCTTATTCTTAAGAGGAAATGTGCGTTAGAATTTTATTAAAATAGGAACTCATGATGTGATACTGTATCTGCTTTAGTATTTTAGCTCTGGTTGGAAATTTGTCCATCCAATCTGTCTTATTCCACTCAAAACTAAAATTAAACTGCTATTTCAGTCAAATACAGGCATAATAAGAAGTTATTATGTATGATATGCAGATTGACTTTTATATTGTGCCCGCCTCTCCTCTGTATAATTGAAAGGAAACAGTTGCCCTGCCTGGAAAACAATTTAATGAAGCTGCAGGTTAATGTGTCTCAGAGGAGCACTTACAGTAGAAGTCTTGTATATTTCTTCAGGCCTCAGCAACATCATCGGAGTGATCGTGTACATCTCAGCAGCACTGAGCGACATCTCCCCCAAGAAAGATGAGGACAAGAAGTGGCACTACTCTTACGGCTGGTCCTTCTACTTTGGCGGCCTGTCCTTCATCCTGGCTGAGATGGTGGGCGTCCTCGCGGTCAACATCTACATTGAGAAGAACAAGGAGCTGCGCTGCCGCTCTCGCACCGACCTCTTTAAGAGCACCACGCACGCCATGCTGCGACTGCCCAGCTACCGCTTCAGACGGCGCTCTCGCTCCAGCTCACGCTCCACCGACCCGCCGCACTCACAGGAGACCTCGCCCATTGGCGCCTCCAAGACCTTCAGCCTGCCACCCTCTGCCCCACCCTTCTCTGTGGCCACTCTGCCCAACCCGCACCACACCAGCAGCGGTGGAAGTGGAGGAGGCGGCGACATCTCCATGTACACCCTGGGGAGGGACTCCAAGCTGGGTAGCCTGGGAGGCGGCGCCCCACCTCTCTACGGCACGGTGGACCGCGCCACGCTGTACCAGCTCCACAACTACTTCCCAAAAGATTCCAGTGGCAGTGGCGGAGGAGGAGGAGGAGCCGTGATAAGCAGCGGTACACTCCCATCTCACTCCAAATCCAACTTGGCAGCGGCAGCGGCTGTAGCCCAGAATTCTGCACCGCTGAATACCTCCACATCAGCCACCACACCGGCCCAGTCGGCTCCGATATCTACAGCCACCATGGAGAGGGACAGGGGCAACATGGGAACCCTGGACCGACTGACGGCCAAAAGGGACAGGGATAGCAACTCAGATACACTTAACAGGAAAACTACGCCAGTTTAAAACTACACCCCAGAGAGGAGGGAGAGATAGGGTGTCGAAATAAAGGAGAGGTGGAATAGAGTTAAGAGAGACGTTAGAGACATCTGAGTTGAAAGAGAGGAAGAGTAGGGCTGAAATGTGTGGGTGACACCTCGACGGTAATGTGTCTGTCCTTGAGCCTGGGGTATCTAGCTGCCATAATGACTTACCAATATCATAAACAGTCATAAAACACCTGACATGATGTGCAAATTCATGACAACTGCCTTAAAATGGTCATGACTTCAGCTTCAAAATCTTCTTTGTAGGTTAATTATACAGCAATGGTGCAGTGGAGGCTTCAGCACAAGGGATGTTTTTTTTGTACTTTTAATTTCAGCATCGCTCCATTTCCCATTGTTGTACAAAATCAGACACGCACAACTGGGAGCTTCCCAGTAAAACCAGTCTCCCGGTGCAGCAGTTGGGGGTTAAGTGCCTTGCTGAGGAGGCAGGGGAGCTCAGTAGTTATTTACTCTCTTCTGCATTTTGTCGGCTGCTATGGGGATTTAAACTTCCATTTTAAGCTTTGATTTTGTGATTTGTAAGTCACAAGACGTCCAGGTTAAAACTGAACTGAATCTGGTTTAAAAGTAAAAGTTTTTACACATCTAAACATCCAGTTTGAACTTGAACTTGAGGCGTCTTTTCACCTGCAAACCATCAAGTCATTGCTTTTCTGGTAGAACATTTTTAAACTGCATAAATAATAAAAGAAAGAAGAGGGCCAGATGGTATACACCACAATTCTCTGTTACATTTCTGTTGTAGGAAGAACAGAGAGACACAGACGGGTACATTCAGCCAAGTAACAAGCTGCTCATTGACGGGTTGACTGCCAATTCAAGGTCAACAGTAGCTACTTAACCTCTGGTCGTGAGAGAGTGACCTCAGCCATATCTAACCTACTGACACACACACACACACACACACACCCACGCCAGAAGAGGCTGACACACTGTGAGCCTACTTATTTTTCATTGTGTGTCAAAGGTAATTACAGTGACAGATGGGCATTCTCCACACTCCTAGAGAAAGACACAGCCATAGACTTTAAGCTTCACCCTGTACGCCTCCGTTACACCACTCGCCAGTTGTCACAGTTTGGTTTAAACACTGCAACAAATGTCCATCCGAGCAAGCCATTTCATCTGACGTTAAATCCCTAGAGTCTTTTGTTCAAACGTGTGAAATGTTTGCTGAATTCTGGCCAAATGGAAGTAGACTGCTCTTCTTGTTTCAAGATAATTTCCCTTGTTTCTTGTTCCCTAAACAACAGGAAGTGCACAGACTTGATTTGAGCCTACTATTGAGCATTAAGTCGTTTTTATCCAACCCTATAGCCAGACAAGAATGTCGATATTGGACAGTTCTTGCAGTTCTTGTGACTTCAAATTCGTTTTGAAGCCAGTTGCTCATAAATTGCACCAATCTCCATTTGTAAGCAGGTAAAAACTCCAATAATTGAGCTTTCTGGTGGAAAAAATGGTTTAAATCTCAGAAATGTCAGTAGCTAGCCAAGTAATTCTTTAATTACTGGTATTGATCAACAGCACTTTCAACACCTTGCTCATGAATTATGGTCATTTTTGTGTCATCAGACAGTAGAAAATGTTGCTAAATGCACCTTCAAAGTCGATGAAAAGTACTGGTAAAGATGGACTCTGTGATGTTTAATTTGCCCAAATTGATTCCAGGGTTTGTATGACTGTTTATGACGATGATTCGATACCGAAGGCTACAAGGCAGTCGCTCCGTTGAGTGTTCCTGCAAAAGGCTGCAACCACAGGCAACAGGGCGGGTGGGGGGGTCGATCCAGTTTACACTCAGGGGGTGGAGTTTTAGTTAGAGCTTACATCAAAAGCTAAAAATTAAAATCATGTGTTGCTCCAATATGAGAAACCAAGTTCCTCACCTATCCTTAAAAAAATAACACAAAATTGAAGCACATTATTTATTATTGAAGAAATTATAAATTATCTTAATAGAATTTCTAAAGAACCAATCAGATTTTGAGCGCAGAAGATTTTTGAGGGTGTTTTTGAAATGTTGTCAGAGATCATTTGAGGGGGCAGAATCTCCAAAATGGGTGTACTGCATAACATTTTGGATTTTAACCCGTCATGTGTCCTAAATCTGACTATCGGACAGATAAACTGAACCACGAATGCAGTTCTGAATCAGCTGCAAATGTTTGCAAATGAATCCAACCCAACCCTGGGCTGACGACAAGTGGGAGGAGGAGGGAACGATAAAAGAGTACAACAGCTAGCTTCAGTTCCCCTCCCCTCCGTCTCTCTTTTAGCTATAACTGTATACTATTTCACAAACTAGAATAATAAATGTATTATTGAGTATATTATCGGTCCATTCACTTCAACAAAAGCACATAATGTCTGTAAATGGTAATCTTTGGGTTGTCTTTTCATTCAGAGTGATTGATCATCTCTAGGTTACATGAGATTGTAACTCATTGACTATTAATATCATGTTGCTGGTGTTTCTATGATCGTAATGGTTATTGCAGGGTATTTATACATTTTGAAATCTTTTTTTTTTCTTTTTGTAATTTTTTTATATTCCTTTCGACGACTTTTAAATTTTTCTTTCTCTTGCTTATTATGTACACTAAAGTCGGTGGTGTCACGTGGAAGGCATGTGCACAAAAGTGAGAGGGTGATGATGTGTAAATTCATCTTTGGATCACCTTCATTTTCATTTTTCATTGCATTCATTTGTGCAGGGAGGGTTGACTGAGCGTGCATGCTGTTTTTCAGTAACACCCTGCTTCACCTTTACTCACACTGTCACGCCGGCACCCGCCCAGTAAAACCAGTCCTGTGCTGGTTACTGCCTTTCTCAAGCACACTGATAGTTGCTGAAGAAAGTGAGAGTTTGTCATTTTATTTCCTCCATCTTTGTTGTTCCAGCCATTCTAAAGACACTAATTTTACTGTGTACATTATTTTTACTGTAAATGTTATTGTTGCACTGTTTTTCTTTTATATTTTCATGTAATTACTCTCTTGCTTCTTTTTTTAAGTTTCTTCTTTCATTTTGATTTTTACAAAATGTTATTTGTCTTTAATCTTCTCTCAATTCTTCTCTATTTCTATTTGTAACTGCTCTTTAATTTGCCCTTTTTCCTATAGTTTTTATTTCAGCTTCAGCTTCTGTTGTTTGTTCTCTCTTTTGTAATATTTGTAATTGCACTGTTGCTCTTCCATCATCATTTTGTCTTCCTTTCCTTGCAGGCTATTGTTATTTTATTTTCTAAACATTACCAACGTAGCCTAATAATCAGTGTTTTTTAATGTTCTGACTAGTGTGTAACTGTAGGCGATAGAATTTATATTAATCTATTTATTTCCGTGGTGGTATGTATAGATATTCTTAATGTTATATTGTTTCAGAGTTCCTACACCTGTAACTTTGGGCTACGAAGGCTTCACGCCTGCCTGTGACTTATCGTCAGTAGCCTAAGTGCTGGAAGAGCGAGCTACATGTGGTCTGTGTTGGTGTTGTCTGTGGTTTTTACACAGTAAACAATAAGTACAACAAAATACATCAGCCTCATGCTTCTGAGAAATATGTGTATTGTTACGAAATCACTAAATGAACACGAACACATATGCTAAACTTGCTTTTTACCGTTTCTTAAGTGGTTGTGAGTACACGGTCAAAAGCAGACGTTCTGCTCCTTCGTTTTCAGTTCTTATCCTGATGTGAAAACGCCTTTTTAAAGGCAGCGTAAGTCACCAGCTCCTCTTCTCAACACTTAGGCTACTGACACGAGTCAAACCTGAAACTCTTCAAATGGAAAACTGGTATATTTCCACTCAGCAGACCGATACGTGTAAAGAACAATAAGGAAAAGGGGAAGCAATACAATATTCTGATCCTCACTGGAAAAGACAAAAAATATAAGTTATATATACATATATATACATATATAGATATATTCAATAAAGTTCTATATGAAAATTTGGTTGTGTCATGTGAATTATTGAGTGCAAATAATAAAATACCATTTCGATTTACTGTGTTGATGCACCAACGCCTCCAACGTGCCAGTGACCCCCAAACAGACCAATATGACCATTACAAGAGTGATTCACAGGAGGGTTTTCTGTTCTCCCTCCTATAGTATTGTTAAGGTTTGGCTAAGTTTAGGCAACAAAAGCTACTTTGTTAGAGAAAGATCATGTTAATGGTTTAAAAAAATAGTGGAGGGATCTGTGATTTCAAATGTTGCAGTCATACACTGCATGGTTGTTGCCCAACCATCCACCCCGCCGTCCCCTTTGGAGGGCAGCACACACAGCAGGTATAACGTGTCAAAACACCTGCACCTATTGTTTTCTATGCGAAAATGATGCTCATTATGTCAGGATGCCAATATCCCCTTTTCAGGGTTATGTAACCCTATATTGCGAATCTCTCGCACATGCGCACTTGTACTGAGTCTCGCGTTAGAAAGCCTTTCTGCCAGAAAGCCTAATCAAGCAGTTTTGTTGCCTAACTAACCAAACTGAGACCGAGTTTAGCAAATCTAGGCTTACCATCTAGACATGACCCTTAGATGCTGTCAGCTCTTAAGAAAAGCATCAATGTTATCACATTCACTCTCCAGATTCAAACAGCGTGGCTACTGTAACGTGACTACTTCTTCTCTATGTATGGCACATCCGGTGTTTGCTATGGGCGTCAATGTGATGTGACGCAAAGCAAATTTTGGCCTTTCGTTTTCTATGGGAAGCGAGTAATTTGCAATGATTCAAAGCATTGTGGGATAGCAGGCTACACAGAATTGAACTTGCTAGCTTGAAATTTGCTTGGAAAAACCGTCACACAACCGTAGGCGAGGAAGTTTAGTCTCCATGTCTGTGGACAAGACGATCATTTATCTGATCTCTCTTTTCTATGTTCTTGCCACCAAGATAACAACCTCACTCCGCTTCTACCTTTTCTACTGACAGATAACAGTCAGTAAACACAAGTGTCATTTTAAGCAACTGAACAGTCAACCAATACTGTTGTTATTCTTAGATAGATAGATAGATAGATAGATAGATAGATAGATAGAATTCTGACGAATCAGGCCTAAAAAAGGAAACTGTACAGACCATGACAGGCAGTAATTAAGACGGTGCGGTCTCTTAATATTGCTGAGATGTCTTCTCTGGAGAAAAACACAGGGAGGGACTGTCAGCCCAGGGGAAATGTGACAGTTTTTAATCCCGCTGACAATAGATCTGCTGGCAGAGCACACGGGAGACTGAGACGTGTTTGGTTGAAGCAGCGAGGAATGTGATTTGGTGTCAAAGTTTTAATTAGTTGGCCTCTCTGTCTGGAATCCTCCTGATGCTGTACTGTGCCGTCTTCATGTCTTTGTGCAGCAGGAGCAGGCACAGCAGCTCTGCACCGGCAGCTTCTACAAAGTGAAGGGTTGTCTCTGTATTTCTGCATTCTTACCGTGTCGTTGTAACTATGCAAAGACATAAGGAGCCTGACATTTCTGTGGGTTCACTGCACTCAGCCATTTTGTAAAGAACACCTGCTTATTCTGCTCAGTGCAACCAATCAGTGATTTTTGAGAATCAGGGAGGTGTAAATTTCATCTGTATTCGTGACTCTTGCTTCTTTGTCGACTCAACAGTTTGAATACAGAGTCAAAGGCCCATTGATCTAAGATGAAAGGTTCAGTTCAGATTAATACAAGGTAATCAGAAGAAAGATTAAGGTGGCTGAGGTTAAGCTGAACTGTTGGTCACGTGGTCAGGGTCAGGGTTAGGGTTAGTGACCATTAGCTGTGCTCTCATTAAAACAGCTAATTTACCTGGTTTGAGAAACAGTCACGTGAGATAGCAATTGGAAAAAAACGAAGAGGCAAAGCAAACCTGACCGGGGCGCCTTATTTAAGCTGGGGGGGTGTGCTGCTGCTCTTCCTGTCTTAGGCTTTCCACGTGGAAGGGCAGGGAGCTCCCAGAACAGAGCCATGCCGCCAAATATAACTACTGCAGATTAAAATGAAGTTTGAATGAATTACTTTTTGTATTATGCATTTTAAAGCCATAAAGTTTAAATAATTGTAGCCTTTTTTTATTTGTGAGACATTTCATCTCAGTGTAAAGGCTATGGAACGAGCAGGCGGCTTGAGGGAAAGAAACGCCAATGAGCATGGAAACAAGGAAGCAAACCTGGAAGAGAAAAATGTTTTGCATGAGCTTTAGATGGATTAATGGGCACCATCTTGGAGTTCTCATAATTCATGGCCCACAACCTGGAAACAGAATTGATATGTGTGAAAAAAGACCACATAACTGACAGTTTTTCTGTCAGTGTCGGACCCTCCATCATATCACCATTGTTTGTCCAGCATTTCATAAAAGCCCAATAAATTGTAACCCTCCACAGCAGGCCAGCGTCTACACTGGGGTTCTCCCGCGGTGCACCTGGCTCTCCTGTATTATTATGTCTGAAGCTAGCAGCACAGTTGTCGTACATGCAGCACAGTACGATAATAGCTACCGCCTTGTGTCAGCTTTCATGAGTCAACAGGAGTCTGCCACCTGTGAAGACATTCTGCATTTTAATTTCCTCCCTTCATTCAGCCTGGTGCTCGCTGTCCGGCTGTCTCTGCTTCCAGGGCTCTTTGGTGGTGAAGAGCTCGTGCCTGCAGTCACTGATAACGGCTCCAGGCTCGCTGACAGGCGTCCATATGCCTTCGGGGAGGTCTGTCAGTCAAGATTACACTCTCATTTCCTCTTGTCCTCAAATCCTTCCTCACTGCCAGAGAGGGAGATCCCACGACAGGAAACCTGGGCTGTCTGAGCAACACTGTCTCTCATGAAAACTTACATCGAACTTCGTAGACACATACTGTATGTATGTTCACGTTAGGATTCAAATGAACATTTATCTTATAAAATTGGAAACTGCACGTATTTCTACTAGGATATGACATTTAACTGACAAATTTCATCTCATAAATTCAAATAAATGTAAAGTATTCTTTGTTTATTGGGGATTTTATTCTCATGAATTTAAACCTTGTGTAATATTAAACATTTCCATTGAAACAAACAAAAGCACAATTATAGGATGTATTCGGCGGCACACCAGAATCAATCAAGGTAAAATGTATTGTAGAGGCATTCATTGTACCAATGATCAATTTCTAAACAAAGGTGTAATCAGATATTTTATGTATTATGTATAAAAGTCGAACACTTATTAGTGGGTTTCTGATTTTTAATAAATGACAAATACAAGTATTGTGTAATTGATCCCAGTGTGTCTGAGTCCACTTTTCAAGAAAAACACCTTTGTTTTCAGCTGCGTGACAATGCATTTCTTAGCTAATCCATTCGGTTTTTAATTTCAAATTGGCTTTAGAAGTAGGAGATTTTTAATCCCTTCAGTTTTTCTCAAAAAATTAAAAATCACTAAATTTGGAGATACATGGTTTTTGTTGTTTTGTTTTTTTGTGCAGTGATTTTGAAGAGGGAAATGGAACTTAATGCAAATCAGGAAGATGATTGTTAATGTTTTAGAGATACAGACTTTCTTCACTGGTTTTTGTGTATTTGTGTTGTACGTTTATCACAAAAATGACAAAAATCTCTTCGTGCGGTCACATTGTGGGGGCTCAGCTGCAAGTTAGGGGCAAAGTGCTTCCCACAAGGTTAAACATTTAAATTTAGGGTTAAGACTTACAGTTAGTTAAGCATGCAGTGGTCAGGGTTACAGTAAGCTTCCAACACAATGTCAGACGAGACACACCAAAGTTTAACTCATTCATGTAGCATCAAGACTCACCTTAAACTCGCCTAAAACTACATGAAGATTGGCAGAAATGACATGAATCACACAAAATAATTTAATCTAAACTACTGATAGTATGAATAATAATTAATATTATAAATCTATTTCTGAACCAAAAATCAGGATCAAGTACAGTGAAAGTCTGACCTGTTTACTTTTCCAAAATATCACCTCCTGTGTGAATATACTGTACATACAGAGGAGTATAAGTCTCTATAAAGACATCTGATAATCACTTACTGATCTCCTCATGAAGCTGTATTTGTAGATGAGCTTTAAAAGGTGCAATAAAATCTTTTTTTAGCTCATTGCGCATTTTGCTTTAAATTTACGAGGGTTGTCTAGACATGTGCGACATTCTGGAGATGTTGATTTATTGTCTCTGTGGTACTGCCGACATGTACAGTAGTAGTGTCTTAGAGCTGGACGCGTCTCTGTTTGAGTTGGACAGTTTAAATGTCCGTCTCAGTGTGTTTTCACTGGTGTAACTGCAGAGAGACCAGTTAGGAACTAACTTCTCCCACACACTTCTGTTCTGGGTTCAAGCCAATAAAGCTGCAAATATTTCAGGGCTTAATATCAGTTTTCGTCGAGTACACTCTTGGAGGAGTGTATTTTCTTTCCGGTGGATTGGGTGACGTTGAGGGTGAATGACTTTTGGGAGTGAGGCATAGTAGAGGTCTGGCACTCAGCACCTTGAAGCAACGTGAGACAGGCTACAGAGATCATCTAATCTATCCTCCATCATCTGAACCATCTGTACTGAAACTGCAGGTGTATCAGTCAAAACAATGTATTATTATTATTATTACACATGACAGTGGAAGGAGCTTTGTGACAGGGTCTGCATATGTGTCAGAGTATTTCTTTGGACTGTGACCATCCAAAGATACAAAACTGATATTGGACGATTCTTATGTTCAATAACAACACTTGTTGATGTCCAGTGTTTTTAAAATGTCTTCTTCTTTCTGCACATGGCAATTAATGTAAAGTTATGGAAAGACTGTGGTTATGGCAAATAAAATATGGCTCGAGTTAGGCAACTGAAACACGTGTTGGTGAAAAATCATGTTTACAGTTTAAAAAATTAGAACATTAATTTCAAGTTACAGGACGGGATGCAGACTCTGGTCCCCCTGCATGTCTGATACATTACATACCCATCTATCACCCTGTCTGATGGCACATTACCTACTAGACTGACACTGAACTGGACTTTGGCATTGGACGTAAATTGCGTAATGTAGATTCGTCCAATATGAACAAAATCTGTAGGGGCACTTGGCTCTGTATTTGCTACTTTAGGATTTTAGGATCAGTCATCAAGCTACTTAACAATACTCCTTTTTGGTTTATATGGTTTGTATTTTTTTATGTGACCATTTTTTTAAAACTATTTTTGTGTTTTACTTGTCTCCTTGTTGTGTTCGTCCTGTTTTATCTGCTGCAAATAAATAAAAAAATTATGAAATCTAAAAAGTTGTTTTTTATTTAATGTTTAATTAAATGTGTTGTCCCACAGTCACGAGACATATTACTATTCACTGTGGTCTTTGATACACGTGAGGTGGTTTGTGGCTACAAAGGTGAGGATATTGGCCAGTGCAAGGAGGTCAAACTGACAACAATAAAAACATTAGACAGTAAGAAAAATAAGTGTAAAGCTTGACAGGCAGCAGGAATGAAGAAAAGAACCCTAAACACACCAGGAGAAAAGATGAATTGTTTACTGATAGACCACTGGGATATTTTCCAGTCTTCTAGGTTTTCTACTGAGAAAGCTAGAAGTGTCTGATTGTCCTCCAACAGCACATTAACATGGGTGACAGGTGCAGTGAGTAAAAACCTGTCTAACACAGGGAGAGGAGGAGAGGCCGGGTTTGTAGCACAATTTGCTGACTCAAAAATAAAAGTAAACAACAATATCTGTGCTCACTTCACGACTTCTCATATTAATTTGAGGAGGACGATCTGATTCTCTGCGGTGCAGTGAAGTGGATTGGATGACGTTGGGAATGTATGACATCATGGGGTTCAGGTTCAGCTTGTGTTCACGCTGTGAACACTTAAGTGTGCATCATCATATTTGTGCATTCCTGCGCACACAGAGCAACTGCACACATGTATATGAACAAGGGAATCTGAGAGTGTGTTTGTGTGCACAGCTCGTCTCCAGGTTTGTGTTTCTCCTGCCACGTCAGTCCTATTGGCCACGGTCTATATTTAGCCAGGAGGTCGCAGCCAAACAGCATGGGAGACGCTTCAGAGAGACGTGAGCCTGGAAGGAGGTCAGCGTGGTGACTGAGATGTGCTGTGAGTCGGATGACAAGAACCGAACCAGCGGTAACGTTAGCGGAGGGAGACGGGGTCGAAGAGGGGCAGAAACTACGAGTCAGAGCAATCCAAACACTCTGCGTGAAATCACACACACCTAAAAGCATTCTTAGCAGTTTGTAACTCTTATCTAGTTACCTGAGTGAGCTTTAGTGTCATACGACCATCCCAAAAGTTGGCCAAAGAACATAAAATGGTTGATTGATTTGAAAGTAATAAGGCAAGATACCCAATCTACTTTTTATGCTGCATTCAGATGCTGTTGAAAATATCAGCATTTTGACTTGAGCATTCATGACTCATATAAGGAAGAAGGTAAAAGGGCCATGCTGGTGGTCTGGCAGTCTAAGTATGTACTGTATCATATAACAGCATGTAACATGCAACTGCAACATCCTGAGTTCAAATTTAGCCGGGACCTTTGTTGTATGTCGCAGCCCTCGTTCGCTCCTCTTATTTCCTGCTGCTCTTCAGTTTATCGTCTTATAAAGGGGGAAAATGGCAGTAAATGATCCATTGCGGCACCTTGCATGGAGCCTGTTAGGATTTACTGTGCCTTATTACTAAGAAAATTGTAAACATTGGGTGCGCTCCAAAACCCAACCGCCACAATGCCGGACGAATCTGCGAGCTCATGGCCAATCACAACCGTTTATCTAATATGGGGCAGGTTTGATACGATGACTGTACAGAGGAGCTGTTGAGGCATTTTTGTAAACAACCAAGATGGCTGCCGCTGATGTGGAACGTTCTGAATCCACTATCACGTCAGTATTAAACAAACTGGACGGTATATTTTCTCTAAAAGAAGAACAAACAACTACACTTTAAGCTGCTGTTGATAAGAAAGATGTATTTGTCGTACTTCAGACAGGATTCGTTCAGCGCTACGTCACACGTTTCGTTGTGCTGATTGGTTGTAGGTCGATCCAATTGCGTCCAAAAGCATTTTGGTCTGCGCCTGTTGATAACGCCTTCTGGAAATCACAAATAAACGGAGAGCCTCCAGACTAATTCGCATTTCCGAATTTGGTCTGGCGATGTCAGGCTAGCACTGTGCTGCACGTACGTAATTAAAATACCGCATTGCTAAAGATTACTAATCTTTAAACACATATTTTAAATGGCTCGTCGTGGCTAAATCCAAATGGAAATGTACTCTACTGTCTCCGCCAAAGCTTAAAAGTTGTAAAAAGATTTTTAAAGTTTAAAAAGCCACACAACAGCCATTATGTTACATGGGCTGACAGGGAACTCATTCATAGAGACAGAGCACACCGCGTCATACTCTGAAAACCACGCCCACCGGAGGGGAAAACAATCGGCCACGATATGCAACCAAGGGCTGAAACGCTAACAAAATGTCTGCAGCTAGCTAAAAACCTTAGATTTCAGCAGGTCAGAGGATTATTTTAGCACCCTGTGTCTACCAGAGAGGACAAACTCAATATTGTCGGTCTATCTCAGTGTCCCTTCTCAAGCTAAGTTACTGTAGTTAGCTAAGACATGCTTTAGCTTAACTTACAGCAGTATAGTTAGCCTAAAACTGACATTTGGATATTTGACTGAGCAGTGACTAAATGCTGCTGCACACGTCGACACACTGAGTGTCAGGATTGCATAGTTTTCCCATTCTTCTTGCTGATGCCTCACGTCTGGATCCACTTTTGTCTTCTTAAAGACTCAGTTTTTGGGTTCGGCAGCTTATAAAAACTTAGTTGTGGTTCTTCACCCTGTTGGTAGTGCATCCTACCACACAGCAGCTTTTAGCCATGTTTCTGTTGTTTGCTAGCAGACCGAAGTGACAAGGAGGCACCTTCACACAATACAAAGTCAATGGAGAGAGATGAATTGTTTTCCCCTCTGGTGTGGGCGGGACTTAAATGCGCTCTGTCTCGATTGGACCGTTTTGATGATGTGTTACTATACCTGTGTTTATAGGCTTTAGTGATCTGTTCAACAAAGAGTTCATGAAGAAGATGAAGATGTCAGAACTGCTGTTGAACTTTCCAGACTAGTTCTTTTGCATAGAATTGTGGATATTTCAGAAATACAGAATATGAAAATGATTCAAAAATTATGTTCTGAGTAGTAGTATTTTATTATACTGACTTTAACATATGTAACATTTTATATTTTACATTTTAAACTGATTAAGTGTCAGCAAAACCCCAAAGAGGACGTATCAAATATGCAGCTGGTTAGTCATTTTTATTATGAGGTGTAAAGACGGTTCATAAAACCAGCTATTGAGGAGGCAGCGACTGTGAGCTGAGAACGTGTTGAGAGTGCAGAATAAGAGAGAAAAGGAACCTGAGAGAGGAATGACATTAAATATTCATGTCATGTTTAATAATAAAATGAAGTCATTCATACTCAATCGATTCAGTTCAAAAAAAAGTTGCGGCGACGGTTCACCTTCCATTCAGGCACACAGCAGCACTTTGTTCTAACATCATCCAAGAAAAACACTGAAGGTAAAAACATGGCAGCGTCTCACACTTGCAGCTGATTTAACACTGTGCACCCTCTACTCCACTATAAATCCTTACAGTGTTACAGTTGCATCTGCTTGTCAAACAATTTTATAAAGTGTAGCACCTACCTTTACATCTAATTTAAAACATTACGTATATACTCTTCTTACAATGTATGTCGTATCTATTATACAATGCATATGAAATCTTATAATGATAAAAAGAAAGTTGAGTTCATTATCGCGCTCATGACCAGACACAGATAATAAATACATATCGTGAAATTAATGAAACAAATCTGAATGTATTCGTACCACTACAAAATTAGAGCCCTGTCACATGAATATGCAGGTAATGTATTTCTAATTAAAGCCTATCTCAGTGTTAATTGATGAACAGCAAAACAACAACAAAACAGTGGACAGTAGAGAGGCAGCTCTGCAGACAGGAAGGCATTTGAGGACAAACATACTTATTGCTTTTTTCACACATCACTGAGAAAAAAAACGAGTTTCTTAAACGAGGTTCTCAGATTGGAGGTCAATAAACTGTTTCTGTTCATTCAGCGTAGCTTTTGTTTTTGAGGGTTCTGATGGTCGTCTTGTTACCTGAGCAGACAGGAAAAGTAATCAAAGCCCAGCCACAGTAAAGTATCTACAGTGACTACAGAGTTTAAGTTCTTACTCAGTCCAATTAATATGCTCATTAAGCTATACATCTGCGAGCATGAACTTTCCCAGAATGGCCAGACACACAAAAAATGTCTCATTTGAAAATCTAAAACTTTAAATGGTTTGACATTTAATGAAAATAAAGGTTAATTAGTTCATGGTTTCAATTCCCAGCATTAATAATAAATGTACTCTTTAAATAAGGGTAGAAAAATTAACTAGCCAACATTTCTATATTTATCATTATAACATGCTTAAACATGTTAGCATTCAGGTTAGCCAACCTGTTAGCTAGCCTTCCAGCAAATGAGTAACATTCAAACTTAAATCACTGCTTTTACTATGTAAAACTGTGTTTTTGTTAAGTATTGTTTGACAGTGAGTGGCAAGTGAGTGGAGTATTTTTTTTTAAAAGTTAGCATTATTCAAAGGACGTATTAATTTATTGAATGAACTAACAGTAAATTGCCTCCAAACCCTGCAGGATGATTAGTAAGACTATGCAGGACTGTTTCCCAACCACATCTGAACATTAAGATCACCATATATCATAAAAACTTAAAGGGATATTTCACTCTAATGTGGCATTGCAGCTTTAAGAACCTAGCTGTCTCCATGTTGGCTAACAGGAAAAACTTTAACAATATTATGTCAAATTATGGGGTCATAAATCAAAGACTTACTGAGAAACAATGATAAAAAAAAAAAAAAATTATATTAAACAAGAATATTGTAATGACAAGATAGACAGGTAAGTGTTCTGTGCATGGGGCGTGTCAGTGAATCTCCCATCACTCTCCCATAAACATGCCTGTGATTCCTTTAAGCAATCTCTCAATGCTAAGATGTCTTTGGGAAACATCCTCGCCCCTCTGCACCCTCGCTCCTCACAAACAGAACGGGCGGATAAAGTGCAACGCCACCTCCGGGCCACTAGCTGCTGCTGTCCTTCTGAGGGAGACACCTCTGCCAGGGGCTGTAGGGCAGCGCCAGCAGCAGGAAGAGGATCCCACCCACGATGAGGACAGCCCCCGCACAGCCGATACACGACACAGACCAGGAGAGCTCGTGGTGGAGAGGAACCGTGTGGTCGCTGGCCAGGAAGGCCAGGACAGACTGGTGGAAAACCATCAGAGAGAGGAGCACCATGACACCTGTGGAGGACACAGTGGTCAGTTTCAGAGGTTAACGATGTCATGTGCAGCTTTATGATGTGAACAGTTCATTACCACATCGGTTTTGAGACACTGTCCTAATATTTTTCAAATGAGCAACCTCCACTATACTATAATCAAGAAGGATATCAGACACTAAAAACCTGATTTGTTCCAAAAAATGTTGTTGCCACTACTGACCTGACAGGATGAAGCAGACGGACGCTGGCTTGAGGAAGAATATGATCTCTTTACTGAGAGACATGGTGATGCATATGGCCCCCATCACCATCAGGAACAGGCTGAACATTGCCAACATGGCCGCCGCTACATTCAGATCTGCACGGGGAAGGAGGACAGTGCTGTTATCATTAACTCTAACAGTCACTATATTAGCAACACCTGATGTTTTTAGAACTGGATGATGAGGTAAATCACAAGGCTTTAAAGTACGTTTGAGATATTTTCATGTCTAACAGGGACAGGTCATCATCATTTCATAGTTCATATACAGAAGAGATATTATTATATGTACACTGGTTTTCAGAAAGCCTGAAATTTCTCAAGACTCCAGAAAATCTGTTGTCCAGAACAAGCTGACAGCAATCCAGCATCAACACAACAAAACAAATATCAACTTGGTATTCTTGGATGTGATCAGTGGTTGAATGTAACTAAGTAGGTTTACTCAAGGTACTTGTACTTTACTTGAATATTTCCATTTTATGCAACTTTATTCTTCTTCTCCAGTACATCTCAGAGGCAAATATTGTAGTTTTTGTAATGTAATATACACATTTATGCAGCAGTAATATTAATCCAAAAACATCAGATATAGTAGGAAAACACTGACAGAGTACTTTTACTTTTGATACTTTAGTAAATGTTGCTGTTAATACTTACATACTTTTATTTAAGTAAGGTTTTGAATGCTGTACTTTTACTTGCAGTGGAGTATTTTCACAGTGTGGTATTAGTACTTTTACTTAAGTAAAGGATCTGAATACTTCTTCAACCACCTTCTTGTCGCTTTGTGGTTCTGCTTCATAAAAATGTACACAACATTTGTGATCTCAAATCACAACAAGCAACTCTAGTACAGTATTTGATACACTCGTGGCAGTATTTATTAAATCACTACATTGAGGTCTATAGTGTGGCAGAGATGTGGCACCAGCGAACAATGATATTTTAATGTACGTCTGTCTTTCTTCATTCAGCGTACAGCACTGTGTGATCTTAATACATTATGGAGCTGCCAGTGAAATGAGAGGTTAGACGGCAGCTTGGAGACACTTGAACGCAGCGTGGGCGGAATAGATTTCAAACACTAACAGAGCAGACAATGGCCAACCTGAAAGAGTGCAGCGGGGAGGTGAAGGGAGACAAAGAGAAAAGGAGCAGGACAGAGGAGAGAGATGGATCGTGGGAGAGATGACAGACAGAGGACTGGAGAATAAAGAAAGAGCACGAGAAGAGGAAGATGAAGGGGCAGAGAGGGCGCAGGGAAAGAGAGAGAGGCAGCGAGAGGAGGAGAAGAAGAAAAGGGATAAAGAGAGGAGCGAGTGGGCGGGTAAGGTGGGACAGCGGTTGAGAGAGGCCGAAAGAGGTGTGTGACTCACTCTTCTGCGTTGTCTTCTGAAACAACACGGCGTTTTCCCCCGTGGTGAAAAACTTGAAGTAGGTGCAGTTTGCTTCTGCAGGAGGAAACAAGATGGAGGAAGACAAACAGCTACTGTAAATAAATCCAACATAAACACTGACATTGTAAGCTGTTGTGGCTGCAGACAATCCTGATGAACATCTTATTGAAATTCAAGGAGCTCCATCTCTCTCAGCCCCGCGAACTTTAAATTATTCTCCATCAAACATAATCAGCTGTGAACATCAATGACAAGCTCAAGGTGACAATCCAGTGCTTCCTGCACAATTAGCATTCTGCCGTCCTGATGATGTGTTACAGTAATTAGAGGCCGGCCGTCAAAATAGAAAGTGACACCTCGATCTGTTCACTCGCACGTTTTTGCGCACACAAGCAAGCAAATACACGCACGCACACACACACACACACACACACACACACACACACACACACACATCACTCTTAATTAGTGTGATCAAAGCCAAAGTGTTCTGGGTTGTTTTTTCTCAGTGTTACAGCACTGATTCTGCACTCAAATCCCATTGACAAAATTCAAATCCCATCACTAAATACGGGGTCTACATGTGTACACCTTAATCCGTTAAGGAAGACATGGTTCATGTTGTTCCATCATGGGTGTCTGGCTCAAAAAACAAACATTTGCAGTAACAACATGGAACATTTAAACTGAACAGTTTGAGGGTGTGTCACTTGATTACGCAGCTTAAATGATTTACTGGAGTCAAACTCAGTAAAGTTTCCACGGTGCTGTGGTTCAACTGATATAATACAGTGACTCCATATATGAAGATCAATCAATCAATCAGTCAATGTATCAAAATGTATTTATATAGAACCTTTCAAACTAATCAAATGTAATTCAATGTGCTTTACAAGCGACTGACAAAACGCAGGATGTTAAAAACAGATTTAGAGACTAATGCTCAACAAAACAACCAAAACAGCATAAAAGATTATACAAGCAATAAAAATATCCTAACAATAGAAATAAAATCATGAAATACTACAAAAAACAAATATAGTAAAATAGTAAAATGTTAACAAAATAAAATAGAATCATTTAAATAATAATGATGATAGTAAATAAAATAAGCATGAATAATAAAACCATACAAGAATAAAACATAAAAGCCAGACTAAACAGATGGGTTTGTAGTTTACGTTTAGAAATATCGATACTTTCAGCTTCTCTCAGATGATGATGCCAATCTAAACATGTAGCTACTTTAATCAGGTGAGGACTGGTCCCTTTGTACATCTCACATGTGTACCGATATTGGCGTTTAACACCTGTTTTTATATTTGGATCTTTTGCGTCGACGTAATTACTTTTCATTTCCCAGTGTGTAACACCTTTGCCCACTTGTGTTGATTTTGAATGAGCTTTATAAATAAAGCTACCTCGAAGCTTTGTCAATTAGCAAGAATACACAGTGGGCTATTAACTTTTGTTTGGGTTCACAGTATTTATAAAGTTGCTCATGTGTAGTCTGAAATTACCAATACTACTGCATGTTCAAATTCCAAAAAGAGAAAGGTTTGATAAAACCCCCGATCATTCTGTGATGGCTGAATAAAAATAAGCCCTAAGCTCACTGGTGTTTATAGACCTTTTTGTTTTTAGTGCAATTAGATAGTTGGCCAATGGGAGACTTATCCTACAGTACATCCAATGATGGTGACTAAACAATAATAATAATAGTTTTAACTTTATGCGTATAACACCTGGTAGAGATGCAGCCCAACGTGCTTCACAAAACAGGATTTAAAAAGGCTGCCTTGTTTGCAGATTGAATTTGGTGACAGTTAACTGTTGGTGGTCAGCGAACTAAATGAAAATCAGTCACATGGGCCGTCGTGTAGGCAAAACTGTTTCAAATAAGAAACAGCACAGAAATGTACTGTAAAGTCCCACAGTACACTGCAACCCCATTAACCACCCAGCCAGCAACCCTGTGAAAATCAAACAGGTATCCTTTCTGAAACCGATGACGAGCTCCTGGTGGACTTTTCTCCGTCTGTCTCTATTTTACTTTTTATGTGAGTCATTCTTTAAAAAGGGGAGCTCATACAGGTGAGTCACGGAAAATTGCAGCGATACTGCAAATAGCTTTAATAATGTTTTTCTACACTCAACCAAAAGAAAATCCACTGTTAGATGTCCTAATGCCATTTTCGACCCACAGTCCTGCATCATTTCCATTAGCTGTTCTTGCACCTGTTATAAGAAACTTAAAAACTTAAAAAGACTTTAGGTAGACTGTAACAACCTACAACTGGAACATGATGGTGTACAGTTGGAGCTCTAGACTAATGAAAATGCTCTACTTACTTTCCTTTATTTCCCGTATACTAATAATATACTAATCTTAATTTCACACCACACCCATTAATTTCACATCACCTTCACATTATGTGTTTTATTCAGTTATTCATTGTTACTTTTTTATATTTTTCTATATTTTGACATATTTATTTGGCTCACAACATGCCATTTTCTTTTTTGTCTATTTAAATATTGCTTTGTCTGTCTGTTTTGGGGGGTTTCTGACCACAGTGGGACTTTCAAATTCATGTAAAATAAAATTCAAACAAATAAATAAATATTGGGCAAAACCTGGGCAACTCTGAACGCAAATTAAAAAGACACCCAAACCAGATAATCAGGTGTTGTTGCCCAGGAGCTGAGGACTTCCACAATCCAAATGATGTATCCCTTCACTTGACCCAAAAGCAACTTGTGGACTCTTTCATTCATTCAGACTATGTAACAATGACTCAGGCAGTTAGTCAGCCAGACAGCCATCAAACCGAGCCAGAAAGTAAGGTAGATCACTCATTCGTGCTAACTCACTCCTTCAAACTGAGCCGTCCAACAGTTTGACAAACGTCCAGTCAGCCAGCTGGTCTGTCAATCATCAGCTTAAAACTCCCTCCCTCACACACACGAGTCAGCCATCATAAAAAGGTAAGACAGCCATCCACCCAACCAGTGAGTGAATCTTTGAGTCACCTCCGGGTAGTTCAGCAGGTCCACAGCTCTCTCTCTCTGGGTCGATATCAGCCACCCACAAGGTCTTGGTGCAGCCCTTCCACAGGCCGTAGTGAGCTGTCAGACACGTCTGCAGAACCAAGATCAAAGACGAGATCAGCAGTAATATTCTTTTTCCATCCATCATAGGGTTTAGACACCAAACTATGATTTATTGCTAACAGGAAATTACTGCTTAGTCGTGTTTTTTTTGTCCTCATGTCTTTGAAGAAAACATCCCAGTACAGGTTAATAATATCTGAGACACCCTGAATGTGTCTGTGTATCCGTGAAAACAGCACCTTATGAATTAAGTCATGAACAAAATGAAGTTTATTGCTAATTCCAATATTTCACCTGGTTGTTATAGAAACTCTTGGGAGGTGCAAGCTCCACCCAGAACTCTGTCCCCACCCCAAGGACTGTCAGGACTACGCCCACGATGGCCACGAAGAATGCCAACTTGATCTGGTGACACAACACAACACAACACAAAACAATTTCAATATCAAATAGTGACTTGAAAAACATTTTAAAAGTTTGCAATAGTGAATTAAAGTTACAGTTCCCTCCCTTACTGACTCAGGTTAGCCATAGCCTTTGCAACTTTAGCATGCATGCTCAGTGTTAAATAGGTGTAATACAGTAGAGTTTGTACAGCTTGCCATACATCCAGTAGTTTAGGTTTAGTGACTCACGAGTGTCACCTCTCAGTACGCAAATGCTTCTGGTAGCTGTGTAACTTTGTCAGTTCATGAGCAATGCGCCAGCGCTTCACGCAAACGTAGCAAATTCCTATTAGTATATTTCTCTGTATGAACATTTTAGTGTTCAAAGTGTAACGAGTGGATGTAATGCATTTTACCGCGCCAATTTGGTCATATAACTTGAAACAGTGCACTCAGCTAACAAGCTAGCCATGGCGCTAAAGTAGCATGTATGACTGTATGACGGACCAGAACATAATTTATATTCTGTTCCTATCCAGACAATAAACAATGCCAATGCAGAGTCAAGGGGTTGCTCAGTTACATCAAGTGCTTGAGTGCTTTCTACACATTTTCAGCACAGTGTGCTAATGTTAAAATCACTGGCTGGGGAAGTCTGAAACTAGAAAAACAAATCACCAAGAAATTGAAAGAGCTGGCAAGAACAAGTATACATGCACATTGTAGTAAGCACCGTGTCTAGCTTTTAATTATTAACAGATTTCATATATAAATGTTATTCTACGCTGGACACAGAAATGCCTCTGTCCAAGTTAAGGTGATTTCACAAAGTCATGTCCACTTCCTCAAACAGCATTTAGCGTCTTCGCAACCTCTTTTTCTCAGGCACTTAAAATGATCCTGCTCGTGACGTCATGTAATGTCTGTGAGAGTTCAGTGCACACTTTGTGGATGGGCATTAGAACTGGGCCATAATGTGCTGTGACTGTCTCAAAGAGAACAAGAGAGCCAGGTTATTAAGCTGAGAGCAGATATATACTGGTACTAAAGGGAAAGAACAATCTCTGCATGCTGTTTTTAATGTCTTCAACAGATGAAATATCAACCCTCAGAGGAGCAGTTGAGATGTGTGGGTGGGCACTTGTACTTCAACCTTTGTGTGGTAGAGTGAGGACGTTTTTGGAAAGTGAGGACTTTATTTCTGTCTGGTCTTGACTTCTTCAAAGCGTTGTTTTTTAAAGATTTTTTTGGGGGCGTTTCCGCTTTTTTTTGACAGATACAGTAGAGACAGACAGGAAAGGCAGAGGAGACAGAGAGGGGATGACATGCAGCAAAGGGCCCGGGCCAGATTCAAACCCGGTCCTCTGCAGTTAGGACTCAGCCTTGATATGTGGTTCACGGTCTACCAGGTGAGCTACCAGGGCCCCCTGACACTTGTTTTTTTAGGTGAGAATTATGTTTAGAGTTTGGGGATAGGGAATGAATTATGTCATGATGGTCCGCTAAACAATTTGTGTACATTTATGTCAGAAAGTGGTGAAACTGAAGAGCCTGAAATCTCAGCTTGCTAACTTATCTTTGAGCAATTCTGCAGGTGTTCCCTACTGAACACCTGCAGATTACTGTTATAGTTACATAACATTTTATCTCCTTTATGTCAAAGACCTGCATTTGATCTTTTGCAAATACTTAATTTCTAACATTAGAAACATCCTTTATCTGCTCTTGTGGAGTGTTTCTTGCCCTGTGGACCAGCCTGATTTCAGTTGAAAAGGCAGCTGTATGATCGATTGGTTCCATTAGCTCCAGAGTACTTTCATGCAGCCTGAGGGAGAACACACATCCACACAATATGAAACCAGTCACCTTCCCTTCCTGGGCCTCACTCATGGCGTGTCCTGCTGACGTCGTCCTGCGGCGCTTGTTCCCCCCAAACGTACTGCGTCCAGTCATCAGGTTGGCCAGACCTCCCGGGGCTGCTCCTCCAGGTGCAGCGCCTCCCACCGTTCCTGCCGCCGCCGGACCCACCATGCGGCCCTCCTCATCGGTCACCAGAAAGGCAGACCACATGTTGTATAAAATAGAAAACAACTAAGACAGCCAAGTGGGATTCAGTTTGACAGCCGAGCTTCCTCTGAGCTTTGCCCTCGACAGGGATGGTAAAATTTTAGCAATAGAAAAATTGAAGACAGGAACAAAAACAGAGGAAAAATGTGTATTCTCAGTTTGGGCCCAGAAAGAAAACACGAAAAAAAAACACTTGAGACAGTATTAAAGTAAGATAATGTCATACAGGTGTATCTGACAGAAAGGAGGGGAAAGCAGATGAAGACAGAGGTAGAAAGATAAACTGAAAAAGGAAAAGCACTGTGTGATAAGAACTAACAGCAAAAAAGTGAATAGAAGAAAAAGTTTAAATCCAAAAAGTTTTCCTTGGTAGCCGAAACAAAAAACATACAACTCTGAAAACTTTAGCAGGAGAAGGCAGGAATCAGCCTCCTCTTGAGAAAAAGCCTGAGAAAGAATGGCGGCTTTGACAACAGATGCAAAACTGATAAATGGATCATCATGAAAAAACAAAAATGATAGAAATTATGTGTAGAAAAGTGCAGCCACTGAGAGTCTGTAGAGGTAGAAGTTGGGATGAAGTGATGCTTCCTAGAGATGAAAATGGAAGGAGAAAAGAAAGGAGGAGACAGTAAAAGTAAATATTACATATGTAAATGTATACACATAATCACCTGATAACAGAGGTTCTTTTGCACAAATTCACAGAACTTCACCCACATTTCTTAAAAAACAGAAATGTATAGACGCAGGAATGATGCAGGCGTAGAAATCGCTGCATGTTGCACATTTCATGGTACAAAAATAAAACAAGAAAGAGAACATGAATGCTGGTAAACAGTGCATGCACTATTGATGCTAGCAGGATTAGCACTGTGCTATTAAAAGCATTACATGCACGTTACTACCAGGTGCAAATGGGGTCTTCTAGGATCATAAATGTAAAAGAAAACCAAAAACCATAATGAATCCAAGTAACTTTAGAGTAAAAGCATAGATTTCTCTAATTGTGCAGTGTGAACACAAACAAGTCACATCTAAAAATGTAACAAAATAAGTCTTCCTATTTTAGTGTATGTAGAAAATTAACTGCATGTATTATCCAGAATTCAGAAGCTTCATCAGTGTACTGAATTGGAGAGAGCTTCCTCCAATCACATATAATTATCTGTACTGTCTGTTCTACTTTTTTTATTAGGACAGAAAAGCAATATAAAAGCACTTAGCATAGTGAAATCACAATCAATTATCTATTTTGAGATGTTATGTGACAGCAAACACGTAGAAAAAACGGTCAGCATACTGAAATCGTAACCTGCTATCTATTCTGAGACGCTTTGTGGTACCTCAGCGGCACAGAAAAAAAACACTCATCGTGTTTGAGCCATAACCAATTATCTATTCCGAGAAGCTGTGTGATAGAGAAGTCACGCAGATACGCTGCCGATGAATTGAATCTTGAACCCTTTATGTCTGTAGTAGGGTGAATGAAGCAGCTGTCCTGCCGCGTTCCACCAGGATTGCGGCGACAACAGACGTGACATGCAGCCCTCCCTCTTGTTAGCAAAAATGAAACACATCCCCTGGGGAGAACACATAACTTTACTTTCCCATCGCCGTCTGTCCTGTTAACAAGCTGCAGAGTGTACGTTTAGGGTTGTTTTGCGGCAAAGTTTGTCATGGAATACAGATAATAATACAAAACAGCACAGTGCAATACATCAAATTTCACCTTCATGTCCTGTTATTAATTCACATCTTATCAGTAAATTCAGACACTTGAAACTGCTGTTTAGATTCAGTCCCCAAGTACCTCATTACGAGAACCGCAGATGTCAGAAGTATCTATCAAATAATATGTTTATGCTGCAGTAGTACACCATGTACAGAAATGTATCAGAGCACACTGATTGTTAATTAGAAACAAGATGCTTCATGCACAGTATACTATATGCAGAAAATGTGAGAAGTAACTTAACTCATAAATTGTATGAACAAATATGAACTTTGAGACACATTTAAGCCTATAACACAGTCTGTATTTTTGATGTACTGTGTACATTTCATTACTTTTTATCTTTCAACTTCTGGAAGAAAGATAAAAAAGCATAAAATCAGGTTTGGAGGAAGCTGGCTGAGACATTCGGTTTTATTATTTGAACATATTTGAATTACTCAGAGGAGGAAAGTTCATATATCTGCTGCAGTTGGGCGAATGATCAAATAAATCTTAAAATGAATGAGATATTCAGACAAACTGAAATAATTAGATTTGACAAAAGATAAACAATTGAATCTTCACACCAAATGGTCATTTCAGTACAAATATTAAACATAACTGAGTAATTGATCATCTAAATCAAAGGATAGTATTATTACTAGTAGCAGTGGAAAAAGAAGTAGTAGTGACAGTAATAACAGTAGTATATTTTACTACTTTTTAGGTTTTAAGCCAATGCTCTAATCCAAAGAGATATGCGATGAAGGAGCAGGTAGGCATCGCGCATCTTGCTCAAAGGCACTTTGGCAGGCGCATGCATCAGATGCAGGTATCAAACCTGCAACCTTTCTGTTACGTGACAGATAACGTGAACTGGAGGTTAAAAAAAAGTACATTTCAACCTAAAAGTAGAGCTCATGCAGTTTGCCATTGGAATTACAACAACAAATCAATACACAACGAGTTAGTTAAAGTATAATGTCAGTGGTCAAGAAAATCAGGGTACCTGTTAGGAATATTAAATAGAGTCAACTTTGCTGTTTGCTTACTCATCAAGACTGAACACGGCTCTCCTTACACGGCATCCAGTTGGACACGCTGGAAAAGCAGCACTGAAGCACGAGGAAGAAGCTCATTACAGCAGCTGTGACCAGCGACAAACTTTAACAAGTTTACTCTCTTGAAATGTCCTGTCTCCAAAAATAAGCCGACATGGAAAGTTCCTGCGTTATATCACCACAAGCAGCAAACTGGGCTCCATAAACACCCTATACAGGCAGCGTTCGAGGAAGAAGCCCGTTCAGCTTTATCTCCCCCACCCGCCCCCCCACCCCCAAAACAGTTCAGCAGCCAAAAAATATCATGCTGAAATTAGACACATTAGTTTTATTTTTTCACTCTTTAACACGTGCTGCACGCCTGCTTCACAACGCCCGCCGTCACTTCACAAATATCACAACAATGAGATTAACAAGTTGCTGACCTGGTTTGTGTGTGTGTGCTGCTGCTCGGAGTGACGGAGGGTGAGGCGAGGCGAGGAGAGGGAGTGAGCGAGGGCGAGAGAGAGAGAGAGAGAGAGAGAGAGAGAGAGAGGTGGACGGGTGACGGAGGGGGAAAAGGGGGTGGAGGTCAAAGTAGGAGTCGGTGTTACGTCTGAAAGAGGTATAAGGTTTAAAAGTGTGTGTGTGTGTGTGTGTGTGTGTGTGTGTGTGTGTGTACGATGTGTGTGTGTACCTGTGCACACGTACATATAGGGTTGCAGGAATCCATATCTGTGTGTGTGCCTATGTATTAGCTTGCAGGCCCCTGTGTGTGCGCGCGCATGTGTGTGTTTGTGTGTGTCTGTGTTTGTCTGTGTGTGTGTGTGTGTGTGTGTGTGTGTGTGAGGTATGCAGTCACACTGTAGCTTCTGTAAGTGAATCTGTTTGTTTATGCTAACGTGGACAGTTGTGCTGGACGAGTCTCTCAGCTTTAAAATGTTCTTGTGTGGAAATGTGTCACACCACACACACACACACAACCCCAGCTCCTCTAACTGTGTGTGTACGTGCATGTTATGCCTCCCTGCTATCTATTTTTGCCCCCCACCTGTTAATGACATTAAAGCCGACCCAGGGAAAAGGGCTGCAGCAGGGGGCTTGTGTCAGCTCGACCCTGGCTGTGAGGCTCATGTCTGCAGCCACCGCTACGATCCCGCTGATTGAAGAGGGAATTGTAGATTCAACACCTCGACAACAAGTAATGCTGCCGATTGGCTGTCGTTTGGCTCACATGGTCGGATGTTGGAGCTGTGAGATCAAATCCAACCGGACAGCGAGAACCTCGCACCCAACTGCCTGCTGACACATGAAATGCAGCAGTTGATTCACAGTTTGTTTGTACTAAAAGACGACGCTGCAATAGTCTATAAATGTATTTTATTATGTTTGTTGTGCTCCATGAAGTGGACTGTTGGGATCAACACTTAAAGAAGCGTTATGAAAAATAAAAATTGTCAGTCACGGGGTGGATTTTGTCAGAGATGATACTTTGTTTCACCAACTTTTTGATGTGATGAAACTGCATGACTTGAATAAGCCATTTTGAAAAAGGGGCAGGTCCAGTACTGTTGCGAGCCAATCACAGCAGTAGTTTGTGGACAGTGCTACAAACAGCCTGTTTCATTAAAGCTGGGTGTGGAGCGCTGGAAACCAAATACATTTTGTTCAAATCAAACAAACGTTGGTGGAAAAAGCAACATGCAAAGTCGTGCAGCAGTCTTACAAATTTGTCACAAAAATAAGAAGAAAACGCAAGGTCCAACATATTTATTTTTTCCAAAGCTTTAAACACACCTTATGGCCATAAGACAACAAGTTGGACTTTGTGTTTTGAGAATTTTTGTCAAACTGTTGTTTCCAATATCAAGAATGAACCTTCAAGCTAAGAAAACACCCATACGTTATTAGGTATTAACACCAACAAGTATCAATAAAAGTCGCAAGGTTTACAAGGACATTAGATGCACTTTCACGCCTTCTGCACTTCCATAGTGTCAATGAACACACCATGGTGATGTAAGGCATCTTCAGCTTTCTCCAGTCTGTCAGAGAGGAGATTAGCAGTCACCTGGACTCCGTCCCCAGAGTGATGATGCAGCATAATGGAGTTGTTTTTTTTACCAACTGTGATATTTGCAGGAAGGCTGCATGTAAAATCCACTCTGCTCTCAGTCTCAACTCGGGCCTGGCTGAAACATTGCCTGGCCGATATTATCAGCTCTTCAGATATATTGATATAGGTGTATATGTCGGCCAATAAGTAACAAGAAATTACAGAATGTCAAAGATATGTTTGCAGTAAGTTTATCTTTTTAACTGTAAAATCCCACTCGGTCACAATTCTTTATTAAATAAATTCAAGGGATCCTTCTCAAAATGTATCTTTATGTTTTGCTTTTATGTTATATATGTGTCTTTGTATTGGTCAACGGTCATATCAACAACCACATCACTTCCATTTTACTTGAAGGACCTCTGGGTAGGACTCAGAGACACTTTGGACAATAAAAAAGCCAAAAAATAAATCCAGTAAGAAGGATTTTTATACACACAAAGCAGTTCCTTCAACTAATTTGATATTGATAGTAATATGATACTGATGTCAAGACATATAAATACTCAAACTCACTGGATTTGCATAATGGTAAAAGTATTCATTCAATATTTTTTTCCATCCATGTGATCAGAGGGTCAACAGTTTTCTGGTCCCTCCTGCTGCCTGAGAAACAGAGAGAATACTGCAGTCAGATGTGCCTGGCATTGTGATAAATGGTGTGTGCGCAAGCAAGAAGGTCAGACAGACAAAGACAGACAGAGATGGAGGACTGAACGGACGGGAGTGAAAGACTTGAGTAAAAGACAAGAGAGAGGGAGGAAAGAGAAGAACCAAAGAATGATGGACACGAAGACAAGACGGACTCAGACAGTTACCTCACCGCTGAGGCAGAGCAGCCAAATTAAAATGCATCGCATGCTGAGGTGGACGACGGAGGCTGATGTAGAGCAGTTCAGAGTTAGCAACTGATTACATGGGGGTTTTGGTGCTGAAGCTACTGGGAAATACTAGTTAACACTTGTTAAATGGTTTAATGTTGTGACTGGTGGATACAAAAAGGTTTTACTGAAGTGATTCAACAGTACTCACACACGGTTTTGTGAAACTGAATAAACAGATTTATTGCTTTCTTTTGTGCCACTGTTATTGCTACTACACCTCCTAACTGTTTTAAAAAAGTACAGTGTGGCTTAACTTACCTTTTTAAATATATGTCATTTAAACAGAAAAAGGTGACTTCACAGTGTCCTGCTGTTGCCCTGAAGGTTGGGTGCTTTGTTCAAGGACAATTGGACGTTAAGTGTTCAGAGAAAAGAGAGTGTTATTTATTCACTTTCTACTCCCACTTCACCAGTGATCTCCTGGTGTGCTGACACCTTATCAGCTTAATAATAGTTTCCAATAAATGTAGGCGGTGCTAAATCTGCCCATGCATCAGTCCCCAGTGCAGTAGTGAGCCCTAACCATAAGATGGCGCTACCTGGCAGGGAGGCATGCAGGGAAGGAAGGGGTGGAAGGTGTGATACGGGGCTGCTCTGATCCTTCAGACATGCAGAGAGTCAAGACACTCAACCCTTGTGTGTTGCAGTGAAGTCTGAGGAGATTACAGCAACACAAATGGGCAAGAGGATTCATTAGGATGCACAACCTGTTGTGGATGAAGCAGACTTCAGTCCAGGTTCATGTTTACAGACTGAGAATCTACAGTAGATACACCATTGCAATTCTTGTCACATCTTGTCAAATACAAACTGTGTCAGATGGAAAATTCTCCCAGTCCCAGGATTAAGAATGGGTTCGTCATATTCCTGTAGCTAGCTAGCTACCTAGCTAGTTCCATAAAAAATAGCAACAGAAAAATGGCGAAAATGCACCAAGTGTGGATGAGAATGATGCACCTGTACATGTTGATTGTAAGTTGGCTTACAATACACAATTATACGTGCAGTAGTAGAATAATAACTCTTAAACTGGCATATGTCTCCAATCCTCATAAAAGATGTCTAGTTAACTGCTCCTACCAACCACTACTGCAGCTTCCATGTTGACTGAAAATGGATATGTCGCTGCTACTGATTGTTTGGGACAAAGGCAAGCTAAAGTTGTGTGCTTTTAAGGTCATAAGGAAGTTGTTTCCATGATAAATGAGATTCTTAGTTTTTCTAGGAGATAAATCCCTGGCGATCTTGCAAAAAGCCAGGAGGTTGATCAACAAAACGTACAGCTGGTTTGAAGGTTGAATTGTCAAACTCTTCTATCAATCTTAATCAAAAGATATTCTGTCTGCTGCATGATAAAAAAAGGTTACGGCTCAACTTCTCAATCCAAACGATGGTAGACAGAAAGTGGTTTGTTTAAAAGATAACCGGGGAATTATCTTCTTCAGAGCTCTGTGACTCGCATGTAATCATATATGAGGCCCAAGTGGAGCTTCAGTAGTTCTAGCATCGATCAAGTGATGCTTTATTGAATGTGTTTTGTAACACCATGTTTCAGCTTACAAAACACAATGATGAGAAGGCTTCAATGATGAGGACTAACTGGTTGATTTGGCAAATGCACGTCTGGTTAACACACAGCTGCTTCCCTAAACTCTGATATCAGAAGCATTCAGGACAGTCTCTCAAATGGAGCTATAGTAGTTCTACATGTTGTATCTGTATCTGTCTTCTTTCATTGGTTTTTAATGTATCCGTCTTCTTTCTGCTTTAGCAACATAAATTCATTTTATTATATACTATACAAATACTAGATTGGTCGTGATGTGATCCACGCAGGCATAAAGAAAATGTTCAAGGACGTCAAAAGCTCAGTTAGCTTGTTGTAAGAAAGGACAAAATGGGAGAAACAAGGAAAGATATAAAAACGTTTAGAAAGTAGACACCTCTTCCTCTCAAATTGTTCAAATGTAGACATATGCACAGAAACACAGACAAACTTTTCTGTCCACAGTGTGTTTCTTTTTGTTCTTCACTTTCTCTGTGACCTTGTTATTCATCCGCTCACTCCCTCCATCAGCAGCTCTCCTCCATCTTTAGTTGTTATTGTATGAAAGACAATTAGACATAATCATCCATCTGCGTCAGCGATGACCTGCGGGTCACAGTCCAAATAATCATATGTAAAAAGGTTTCCAGTTTCTTGATGATGTGTTACGGTAATTATAGCAGAACAAAACTCATTCAAAGGAGAGCATCGTGTTGTCTGTGAGTGCCATTACATTTTTTTCTAGAGAACGTTTTTAAAGTGTGGTACATCATCAAATTATTTGTAAAACTTGGGGAACAAAAAGCTTCATTAGTCTACTTATTGTGGATACCAGCACTTCAAAGCCTTAAAGATAATTTAAAGGAAAAATCTGTCTTAAAATAAACTGCTGCTGAAACTTTGGTGGCCATTATTTGACACAAAAAATCAAAGTCGTATTTTCAGCTAGCCAATAAGAGCAGATATCCGAAAGAAACAACTACTGAGGACATGATATAACACTGTCATAAGTACTGGAAAATGTATTCTTCTATGAAATGTATCTTTCTGGTCTGTTTGCTGTAGATTTGTTAACAGCAACTTACTGCTAAATGCTCATTTCAAATGTCAATTTCAGAAGAAAAAATGATTTTCAGAGGAAAAGTCCATCACAGTTTGTGAGAAGCAATAGGAACACAAACTTGCAAACCTGCTTGTTTTCATGCAAATATCTTGTACATAACTGTGGTCTTGGTGTGGGAATATCATAAAACCTCACTCAAACTCAACAAAGCTCTTCTGATCTTGAAATGTCCTCACCCGTGTTACCAGAGCAGGCAGACGTACCCCTCAAACTGCAGGAGGTGGAGGAAGACGAGGGAGACGATGAATATTTCGTCCATGGAGTGAGTAAATCTTATCTCTGTGCCTCTAAAAATTGAAGGTAGGTTGATGGATGGATGTCATGATATTATTGGTTGGTTCAAACTTACATAAGCACACTTCATATTTTGTTTCACAGGAAGAAAACATGATTGGGTTCTGATATAAGAATACAAAGAAACTGATTTTTTTGTTTTTCCTTTGGCATATATTGTTAAATAGGGTTTAAAAAAAAGGTGTTTTTCATTTCATCTCAACTTTAACAGCAGCAACAAGGTGCAAACCATCAGTGTGGCAACAAAAGCTCTTCTTATTTTAATAATTTATTTTACATTTATATTCCAAAGCTCTCGTTCTTGTTCACTCACACATCCTCTCTCTCGCTCAACAAGAGGCTGAACTTTTAGAGGTTATATCAGGCCATTTGTAATGCCACTGCAGCTCCTGAGCTGTCAATCAAATGTTTTATGAGATGATAAAGTTTTCTAATCCACAGTTTGAACAGAAATATTCAAATTTATTCATAGTTTCATTCCTGTGTGGTTGTGTTTAAAATGTGCTTATCTGGCTCTGAAACTATTATGTATCTGTCAGTCCTACACGGACTGAAATGCTGTTACCACATGAAGAGCTTTGTTTCATTCTGGCATGAATACATTCGGGAATAAAATAATTTCCTGACAGCCATCATTCAACAGCACTAGAAAAAGGGGGACTGGTCTGTAAAAATACCATCATTTTGTCAAGCAGGCACTCAATGTACCTGCTGTCTGTTGGAAAACCAGTATAATTATTATACATGGAGAATCTATCATCCACAAGGGTCATTTCATCTGCATATGGGTACAGAAAAACGAGACGGTTAAAAACTAGGAAACGTATGTGATGGTTTGGACACAGTTTAGAATATTAGAGCCTCAACTAAAACTGGAAGAGTTAATTCATTTCAAAGTCAAGGCACCATTTATTAACCCGTTTCTGTAGCAGTTTTTACCGACCTCTATTTAATGCTAAATAACTTCTCATGTGAACGTCACTGAACCGTATAGTTAATGGCTTAAATTAAAGACAACACATGTACCATTAAATGTATAAGCATACATGTGTGAATGTAGTTTACACTTCCTGGTTGCCTCACTTCGTGTCTAGTGCACCAAATTTCAGCTTGATATGTAAAAGGTACCAAGGTTTTACAGAGATATTAGTAAGCTTTGTACCTATAGACATCCTTTTATGTGCCAAACCTACCCAAAACCTCTCCAAAATGGCTAAAATGTGCTTTTCAGAATTACAAAAATGGTGTTGTTGTTTTTTTTTTTGTTGTTTTTATTGATCCGTATTTTTAGATAACATTGAGTTAAATGTAATGTAATGTGTGTTTGTGTGACTCCCAGTAATGTCATTGATCGCTTCTTGGCACAAAACAAATGAAGAAATGGGAAGAGAAGGAAAGACCAACATCCTGTTACAGACAAGACGCACGGGTATGAGAAATGTGGTCTCAATTTCTAAAACTCTAAAACTAAAACATACCACTGGTTTGGAAGCTGTTAAGAATAATTTACACCATCACCAGTTATACCAAGATATATTTAATAACACAGAGTTCAGGGTACATGAATCCACTGGAGCTTTTCAGAAGGCAGAGGATGCCCCAACTAGATCATAATTCATATTTTTAAAAATAAATAGTAATTCATTCAGAGTTGGTTTATTGTGATTCCCAAAGTTCATGTCCTGCAGTGGTCCCTGAGCAACACGCTGAACCAGGAGCGAGCCAGGAGCCCTTCACCCTAATCCAATCATTCGAGAAGGTTATTTAAAGAAACTACACAATTTTCCCTTTTCCTCTAAGTGCATTATCACTTCTAAGAAGCTTTCTAGACCCCGACTTAAAAGGTTTGCAGCATATAAAGCCTGCTAAGATGGTAATTTTCAGTGGGTTTGCTGGGGGTTAGTATTAATGACTTTCAGGTCTAAGAGACTCAGAAGATTACTTACACTTTTTAAAAAAGAATTTGCAACCTACAGTTGAACAGCTTCATCCATGAACTTTTTATAGTAACTTAGGAAAAGTAACTATTTCCAGGAGTCAGCTAACTAAGTCTACTAACAATACTACCTAAATCTGCTTTTAACAACACGTTACTCATAACACAGTGACTTGTCATCATTTAACAGGTTGGTGAATGCCAAACAGTAAACACATAACAGCCAACAATCCGCTTCTTTTTTAACTACACTCTGGTGTATTTTTAGCATGTTTCTATATATGGAATAAACCATAGAGGGCTTTACCATGATGACCTAATCTGAAGGTTACAATCATAATACTTAAGTGGCTGGCTGGCTGTCACTGTGCTGCTATAACCAGAATAACAGGGATCAGAGCAGGGGAAAGACCTGGATTTAGCCCACTCCAGGGTTAGGAGGCCAGCCTCAAACAAGCTTATGAAACATGCTTGCATGCATGTAAGCTGTAAAATACTGTACTGGTGACCCCTGCGTCACCTCGACATGACTCAACGAATATATCGTGATCACAAACAGACCGGTGGACATTTATCAGTTTAAATAAGAATTAGAAGAAGGTCTGGGGTTAACAAGCAGGGGGAGGCTTGCATTTTCACACACATACATACCAAATTGCTACATTTATATAGCACTTCTCAAGGTTTTTGCCGCTCATTCACCCATTCACGCACACACCGATGGCAGAGAACCACGCAGGGTGCTGGCCAACCGCCGGGAGCAGTTTGGGGTTCTTGCTCGATGACACTTTGACATTTGGACGGGAGGTGGTGGGGATTGAACCGCCAACCCCGTGATCAGTAGATGACCCCCTCCACTTCCCGAGCCACAGCAGCCAACTGCCCCCCAAACAAAGTTGGTATTCCCGTGATCATGAGAAATTAATAAGCATGCAAATTTTTTATTTCAAAACCTAATTTAAAAGTTTAATCCATGTTGGACCCCAGATTTAAAGCTCTGTATCATTTAAAGCCTGCTAAAATGCTAATTTGTGGAATTATTTGGGTTAATAACTGTAATGTCCAAGAGACTTAATACATTTTTCAATTACAGGTTTTTTAAATGGGAGCTTGAAAGGGGGAAAAATCACCTTTAAATTATCTACTAATGATTTCCCGTGCATACAGTATTTGAGATACTGTATGCACGATGTTTCCAGTAGATACGATGGGGATTAATTTCAGTGTTAATAGTACAGTAAATGTCAGGTGTTGGAGAGAAGAGGGAACAGTGTCTTCCTTCTGTAAACACTACAGACATACAGGAAGAAATCCATCGGAAAGGAGGAAACGCAGAAAGCTTTTTACTGCACCCACAAGCAGCTGCAGAAAATAGACCAGAATGCAATGCAGACATAAGACCTGTTTCGGGTAGTTCTCACTTTTTTCTAGACTGAAACTCACTTCACACTCTCGCTCTTACTATCACTACCACTCTCCACCTACATGTAAAACACATAACTGAATGCAACACATTTAAGGCCTGTTCTGTAGCGGTTGTTACAAGGGAATTGTAGGAAATCACAGGCAGCTATAGATGACAGTGAGTTCACACTACGGCTAACATTATTAGCACTGTATCAGCTTCTTTGTCAGAGCCTGTAACCTCTTCACAGCCAGAGTGTGTTTCTGCCTGAACCTGCCTTAGTCCCCAAACCTTTAGTATGTTGGAAGAGAGTTGTGTGGTCGTCCCAAGAAGAAAGACAGCATCAGTTGTTTCAGCAAGTGCCCCATTATGTTTATGTTCAAGTGACAAAGCCCTCTAACGGCTGTAGTAACCTAACGGGAGCAAAGGAGGAAGTCAGATGGTGTTGTTTTAGAGCGACAAAGTCCGTGTATGGAGCAGGTCGGGGTTGATGGATGGGTCAACAAAACACCGGACTTTAACACGGGAGACTGCTGTTAGTTTGTCCATGAACGCGATTGTTCCATAACCTTTATTGGTAACCCTAACTCTAACCAAACCACGGTGCTTCCCTAACCTTAACTAAAACATATTTTAAGCCAAACCATGATCTTTCCCTAAATCTAACCAAAGTCTAACCCTAACCAAACCTTAACCACAGCGTTATGAAACAGATTTGTTTTTCAAAAGGGATTTTTAATGGTTTTTGAAGGCACTCACAAATGTTGTCGTCCTGCAGAAAGAGGCAGAAAACACTTCTTTCGTATGTTGTCATTTAATTTGGATGAGTTGTTTTGGCTGTGCGACATGTTTAATTCGGATTAACTTGTTTTAAAGGTTCACATTTGTCCTCACCTCACTGTGTGTGTGTGTGTGTGTGTGTGTGTGTGTGTGTGTGTTCTCAAACTGGAACTGGGTTCTCATTCAGAGCCAGAACGTGAACCAGTCTGTCTGTCTGTCTGTCTGTGCCTGCCGGGGCTGAAACCTGTCTCCAGTCATCCGGAGCAGACCTGTTTGCTTTTCATGCGCCTTTCTAACATGTAACTGTAAAATATCTGAGGGTGGATTTTCTGTTTTATAACTAGAGGACATTTAGGCTAATTACAGATAAGTTGCACTGCTTATCTCCTGTTTACATGGGCCTACAGTCTTGCTACACATTCATGGTGTCTAATAACTTGCGGCTTTCTCTGTTATCCTAATAAATGTTCTTACACTATTACAACTGACTTACTACATTTATGAAGACGTGACAAAAACACAGACTGCTTCACTGAAATCACATCTTTGGCTTGTTGTGTGCTCTGATTGCATCATTAGTCCGTCTGTCTCCCAGCCAACCAGGTATGTGGGACTTTTCCTGTCTGATTCTTCTGCCATGGCGGAGGGCGGGTCCATCTGCACTGTGAGGCACTTAAAATTGTAAATAGGTGGGCGTGGCTGAGATTCGTGGGGCCTGTGTCGAGGCTAAAGGCTCAACCTAATCTTCAATTAAAAGGACTTCAGATGCCAAAGTGATTGGTGTGAATCCAGATACAGTTTGACCCAGCTCCGGGATTTCACCGCAAGTGGTTAGTCAGTTTAAGACACTGAAATGTGTTCACAGAGTAGAAAAACATTGTTTAAAAATGATTGGAATAAAATGAAAACATTGTGAAATAAGTATTTTACATTAGGTGACTAACATAATGTATAGCAGCTTGTATGATGAAGAAAACCGATGATGGCCTATTAATCTAAAGACCTCTTGTTGCTTCTTTTGGCGTCCTTGCTGGGTTTTTGTGACTTTTCTGCTCAGAGGACAGACATCTTCAACTTTCTCTTAATGATTGACTGAAGAATAATTTGTCGCTGAAGTACAGTACTGCAGGTTTGCCTTATAGCATATTCACAAGTCAGTCACACAAGTGAGAAAACCTGAGACAGAATGACAGTTAGGAGCTGATAAGTCTGACTGAACATACAGAGAGGTGTGTGTATGAGGGGGAGAGAGAGAGAGAGACACACACACACAGAGAGAGAGAGAGAGAGAGTTATCCACCTAAAGCCAATCCTCCTCAAGCTGATCAGTGTGCCGAATGGACTAACCAGCTTGGGGACTTCAAACTTGCAGGCAGGTAAGAAAACTTTTGTCTCTTTCTCACAAAATTATTTGTTATTTTCTTAAAAACAAACCTCTGGGATTTAAAACTTTTTACCAAGAACTTAACTTAAAAGTCCTCTCGCACGGTGCGAGCTAATCAGTCGAAGTATATCAGGAACATAAAGTTGGACCTGAACATCTCAGGTAGTTTGTTTACAGTGACGCAGATGATGTGAATTATGCTCCTGCTAACTGAACGAGATGTTAATATTGTTTGTTCAAATCATCTGGAGTTTTTAGGGAAACCTGTTTATAGATGTTTTAATATTGTAAACACAAGGTGTGATTCATTTAGTTACATAATGCCACGTATAAGGATTTTCTAAAGGGGCCAGAAATGACAGTCGACCATAAGCTGTAAGCTTATGTGCTATATGTACATACTGCCCATATATCACAGCACCACACGATCTAATAACTGCTGAAAATATACCTGAACTAAAATAAAAACGTACCCTTAAAATCAGTGAATTCACTGACTAAACCTTTGGCCCTCAAGAATTTATTGAGAAAACAGATTTAATAAAAAGTCAGACACATGATAATCAGAATTAGAAACACTGAGTTTTGCCTTTTTGCATTTGTAGCTCTATGATTATCTAAAAGTTTTTGCTATAAAACTAAAAGGTCTGTCACTTCAATAATAATCAGCCAATAATAAGCAGCAGGTTTGGCTAAAGACCATCTTGAACTCAGCTGAATCACACGGCGTGTTGCTGAGCTGTGATATGAAGTTGTGCTGAGATGAACTGATCTGTTTACGTTGGTTTTTATGTTGGAAAGACTTGAAGTGAAATCTTGAAATTTACACTTGTTTACTTGTGTTCATTATCATTCACCCGCTAGGTGTTGTGACACAAAATGAAAACGTTTCGTTAGATTTGACTTGGGGCAGCATCAGTAAAACGCAGCATATACGTGACTGAATATGATTCCTTTAAAGTTTTTTTTTTAGTGTTTGTTTTTGTCCTAGTTTGAGTTCCCAAACGGGTGCACATTTTTTATGTTAGTGCTGATATTTTCTGGCTAAATCAACGTGTAAAAGATCAAGTAGCTGTTTGTATATCTTATTCTTGTTTAATCCTAACATTTCCTTGTATCACACTTTAAAAGGCCCTTATCCCCGTCTCTGCATGTGCCGCACACCTTCAGTCTCGTCTAATATTCAGTGCAGTTTTGATGAGCTTTAGATCACGTGCAGCTCAGATCTTGATGTGTTTGACACCTCGTCTTTGGCCTTCATGCAATCGCCTTATGTGTTTGAACTGCTGGAGATCGCACGTTTAAATACATCCTCTTAAATCATATTTAAATTCTATAAGCACATATACAGTACTGTAGTAGCTGTGTCTTCTTTGGTAATCCTTTGCTGTATTTTCATTTTATTAGCAGGATTTTTGTTCAGCATGTCAGATTTGTCTCATAGATGATACTGTATGTTTAGCAAAGGAACTGTTGTAGTTATTAAGTTAATTAATTGCTGTTTCAATTGAAATTTCACTACCAACTTGGTTTTTAACATCAGCAATAAGCGTCAAACAGACATACAATAGAGAGGAGTCTTTTGTTGTGGTATCCCGCTGAGCCTTTGGCCCGGTCGGTGCAGCGCTGATGGGCTGGAGGCCACGTGCAGCACTGTGACTTTGCTTTGACTCCTCTTTATTAGTCAGCTTACAGGAGCCAAACAAAATGTGAGGACATGCATCAGCCCTCAGATCAGAAATCCACCTCTTGACAAACATGACCCCGGCTCTCACTAAATCACAGACAGCCAAGAATTAAGATAAATGATGGTATTGTTTTAAAGATTGAATGGTGATTGGAAGACAGTCCACCTTTACAGACTGGATCCTGCAAATCACATATACACATCTCACATTGGAAAAATATTACCTAAATTTCAAAAGTTAGGAGATCCAGTCTGTAAAAGTGTAAGTTCTACAACTGGCAAAACTTTTAACTTTGCCATGAGTATTTTCTTGTTCTGGTTTCTGTTTTCATGTCTGTTGTTGTCCTCGCATTAAGCAGCTTTTACAACTATTGTCTTGTTTGTGGGGCACTCTTTATCACCAGACTTTCCTGCAACACAAGAGTGCTTCACAGACAAAGCAAAATCCAAATAAACTAGCACAGAGTCAACTTCACATGAAGTGCCTATTAAAGTAAAGTTAGAGAGCGCTTCACAGGAGGACAACATTAAAATTGGTCCCTCATTACTGGCCAGAAAAGCTGTGTCTCTGTTACTAAGCTGTTGATACTGACACTGTTGAAGTTTGCTTTTGTGAAACATCTGATTAAAATCTCTCTGTCACACTGAACAGTCCAGAGCTTTGGTGAGAAACCTGAGCTCCTTGCAGAGCAGTGCAGCTCTTGCACTAAGCCGGTGTATCGTCACATTAGCTGGTTAGTGTTGAGCCTGAGAGCTTTCCACGGCATCACAAGTATTCCCAGCCAGCCTGGCGAGGGCGACCCCAGGCAGGGAGGTCTCTGATGAAATCCCCATGTAAACTCCGGTGGTGTTTTAACCTCAGGGTGAAGGCAGGGCGCTGACCTCTGACTCACCCAAACGAGCAGCAGGGGTCAGCCTGAGTTCACCTAGACCCAAGTTCATCTTAAGTTTATTTCCCCCTCTTAATGTTGTTGTGGGAAATATAAATCCTTACAGTCTTCATGATTGCTTGACTGCAAAAAGCAGCGCTCACACAACCCTGTGCTTCCAGAAAAGTTAAACCTTGTGATACCTTTGCTGGGGGTAGTGCTTTTTTTTAATAGCAGGTTCTTTATTAACTTGTAGGTGGTCCAATTTGTTCTGTGTGAAGATGCCAAACTTTGTTAAAATATCACTTATACACAATACACAATATATACACAATAAGTAAAATGTGTAAAATCTTCTTAAAGGGTAATTCCAGTATTTTTAAACATGGGCCCTATTTTTACAAACTTTGGGGTCTAAATGACTAATAGGTACCAAAGGTTTGGGAATTGGTCCAGTAGATCGCCTCAGCCTCAATGGCTGCAATGTAATCCTTTGGGGCAACTGTGCCTGTCAAAGTCCATCCACTAGAAGTGCTTGTTTTTGCCACTGACTCTGGCTCAGACTGTTATATTCTAATTGTGTGATAACATTATGGAAAGGATCCCTACAGAGACACACTGTTTTGTTATAGAGTAAGATCCTTTTTGTTTAACCAGAAACACTGTTGTCTTCCTGCAACAACTCAACCTCTTGTGAGATTTCAGAGCAAGACCTTTCCTTGAGCGAGACTTTCTGTTTCTGGTTGCCGGCCAAGGCGATCTACTGGACCAATTCCAAAACTTTTGGTAACTATTAGTCATTTTAGACCCCAAAATATGTAAAAATAGTGCCTATGTTTAAAAAATCACAGAATTACCCTTTAAGTAGTTTAGCTAATTCCTTTGCTATTGGCTATCTAATAAAATTTTGTGAAATTAGCTTAAACTCGATGATGCAGAATCAATTTTGTGAACATGAATTATTGGACAAACTGCTTTCTCTTGTTTCTCACATTAAAAGGTTTGTTAATGGTAATGTTTGCAAAATAAACCACTCTGGCTGAAGTCAGGGTTACAGTCAGAGTCAGGTTACTTATAGGCTTTGTCTCACTCTTTGCACAAAGGATGTGCTCGTCTCTTGTAACTTCAGGTAGTCATAGATGGAAGTCTAATGCTACTGTGCTAAATAAAATAGAGAGGAGAAATTTGAGCATTGGAGACACAATCTGTCCAGGGTAATGGATGCATGTTTAAATAGGTGTTTAAAGTGAAGGACTAAATTACTGACATCAAAATGTACTAAAGTAAAAAAGTACAAAGGTGCAGTGAAGCCACTCAGCACACGCGGCACTTAGCGGCTCCACAGTAGAAGGCTGTCGACCCGGGCAGCTCTAAACTGTAATTACATGTAGCTGTGTGAATGTGAGGCGGGACTGGGTCTTTAGTCCTTTTCAGTTTGGTTTTAATTGAACTGGAGCCTGTTCTGCAGTGACAGGAAGTTACATAGATCTTTGTTTCATATGCACAGTATTAGTGAGTGAGTGGATATATTTGCACACAGTTTGTTTTTGCTCATAATAAGCTGTTGATGGCATCCTTGATAGTGTTTGTTTGTCCGTCAGTTGGTTATAAACTGTTATCAGAGATAGAAGAGATATGCTACAGTATGTTCGCAAGGTCAAAAAATCAGTTTAACTTAGACTGATAGAGTGATATCTGTGGGAACGAGAACACTTTTAAAATGTATTGAATCTATTTACTAAGGTGCTAACAAGAACATTTTAGTAGTATTTCTACCAGTAGTAAGATTTACCAACTTTTCACATTTTATCAGTGACTATAACTATAAACAGCGCTATGTTTTATTGGAGGATATTGATCAACAATAGCATGATGGCAGGGACTGAGAAACGAGGTCAAAGTCTTATACAAAGATAAACTGCTGTGACATTATCCTGGATTACAGTGCTGGTCTATTGTAGGGATATCATTAAAGCAAATGGAAACATTACAAAATGTCACATTAGAAAATGATGGACATTTATTTTAGCTTTTGTTATGTTGCAGAAATGTAGAGGACATCCGTGTAAAACAGGAACTTTGACACCAAGACAGAAAACAAGCACACTAAATTGGTGCATATGGTCTTTTTAAATGAGGTCATATTTCACCAGCCTCCTAACTTTGATTGATTGCACAGACCCGGTGCTAATTACAGATGACAGGAGACAAGTGGAGACATTTTACAGTAGATGGGTCATTTTTTCTATTTTCACAAAGGCCTGAACAATGATTAGAAATTTCCAATGTAGTATGCATTAAAATGTATATTTAACACAGCAAGAAGGATGGCAGGGTGGCTTTAGGAGTCCTGTAACAGAAAAGTCAGTAAAAGTCACAACTACAAATAGTCACAAGAAAAGGTCCTCACAACAACAACAATTACTCATAACAAAAAGTCAGCTCAACAAAATGCCCTCAAAACTAAATGTTCTCACAACGAGAAGTCCTCACAGTGTTCTCACAATCAAAGGTTCTTCTAGGGAAAGGCCCTCACAACAAAAAGTCCTTACAACTAATCATTCTCTCAACTAAACGTTCTCTCAGCTAAAAGTTCTCTTAAGCTACATTTTGATTTATTTAGAGCCGTCAGTGATGAAATCTCTTTGTTTAAACCTGACGTGCAGTAGTGACACAGCTTGTTGTTGCCTGTCTCATATTGTTTGTCTATCATTCATTGTTATTGCTGCATATCTTGGCCAGGACCCTCTTGAAAAAGAGATTTTCAATCCCAGTGAGGCTTTAACTGGTTAAATAAAAATAAGGACAGTTTGGAGTGGTGGAGAGTTCACTCAGACCTATGAACTTTTTCCTTTATTTTCTCTTAATGAAAATTGAGTTTCTTTGGACAAAACTCTGCAAAACGTTTTGTCTGTTTAGCCATGCTAATGTAATTCAAAATGTTAGTGTATAGCATCTCCTTTATGTCTTCTTTTGTGTGTGTTTTGGGTTCTAAAAACAAATTCAAATTTAAAAGTAAGTGATGTGCGAAACACAAGAATTTGAAGAATAAGGCATTATAATAGTTTGCTCATAAGAAGAGAATATTTTAAGCTAAACCCATTCTGAATTTCTATTATAAAGTTTACTTTCTTATGATGTTTTCATTGTTACTCGTCACAGAAATCTAAGACATAGCATTCTCTAATTAATGCAATAAGGACCAAAACACAACATTTTAGTGTCTCCCTCTCATTAGTGGCATGGGCAACAGAGTTTTAAGCTCTCTGATTGGATGCTTTTCACTGCAGTGCTCACTTGGACTCAAAGTTATCTCCCAAAGGTTTTGATGTGCACTCTTTTTCTACTTTTGTCTTTTCCTCAATACAGTTGCCCATTTCTGTGCTAGTTAATCACCTGGGAGAGTTTAGTTAGTCTGTCACCTAACTGTGTTTAAAGAAATTAATCAGTCCTCAAAGAGCCACTCAGCTGCTCCGGTGTTGTGGCGAGTCACGTTCAGACAGACAAGACTCGCCTCCAAACCGAGTTTACCGTGGGGGTTGACTCATGTGTTGCATGAGGCAAGGAGCTGAGCTCAGGGCCTGCACAGGTAGAGGAGGAGGAGGAGGAGGAGGAGGAGCGTCTTTAAGGTGCAAGGAGGGTGAGGCCACATGGCAACTGACCCGCACCAGGGGCTGAGATTGGCTTGAGAAGCTGAACGTGCACATGTACTCACAGTGTACATACACATGGGCAAACTCGCACACACTCACACAAAGGCAAGCAAGAACACATCCACATCACAAGTGTTTTTTGAAATTAAGAGTAAAAATCAACAGTATTACTGAAAAATTGAATCTTGAACACTAGAAAATATTCTTTGTCATAATAAATTTGAACAGGATATTTAAACATATTGCAATCTTCAGGAAAAACTGCAAACTTCCTGTGAAAATATGGGATTTTTGTTCGTATTTGGCTGCTGGGTGCCTCATACTGACGTCACGCACACGTTCTTCTTCTGCAGTGACACGTGTGACAACAATGGCTTGACTTGTGTGGGTGGGAGGGCAAGTTTCGGACCATGGAGCCAATCCCTCGTTAAATAGCATTAAATCCAACCAATCCTATTAGTCTGTCACCCTTGAGAGGAGGAGGAGACGCGTTCCTGTGGTCTGCTCTGCCTCCGCTGACGGAAACATGAGCAGATAACATGTTCAGATTGACCTTTGACCTGAAGGACCACTTTGTACTTTTGGCCACTGAAAGACAGAAAATTGCAGAAAAAGAATAGTACAAATTATCATTTAAGAGAAAGAAACATTTAAAACTTTATCTTTTTCATATTGTCATCCAAAAAGAAAATTGGAGAAGAAAGAGAAGAGAAAATAAATGTAAAAATGACATTACACACACTACCAGCAGGCTATTGTTTTCACAAATTGTATTATATATATTCAAAAATGTATGCTGTTTATTATCTTTGTAAACCAACACACAAAAATTACATAACATATGATACGTCAGTGCCATAAGTTATTAAAGGTGCAGTAATATTTTATTTTTAAAGGTTTATATATAGTACTTTAGTAACCCATATACAGCATGCTTTGTATTTAACATACACACATTATACAAACCATATGGTCCATTTTGTAAATGATATACAGTATGTTCCGTAAAGAAAATATCAACATGCAGTACATTTTTTTGAAAAAGTAGACAAAAACTGTAGATTATATGAGATAACACTGTTGTGTCAATGTTTCAGAAAGATGTTACGTATAAAGAGTATTCAGTATTTTAGAATAAATGACGAGAGGGTCTCGTTACTTTCACTGAGAGCAGCTGAGGAGTGATTTGATGCTAACTTTGGATCCATGGTCAGAAAAGTAACACATCTTCTATTGTAAGTTTGTATCTAAATGAGTTTATAATTAGTAACCAACTATTGACCCATTGCTCTTTTTTTTACATGTCTCTTGTACTTATATTTGACATTGTGGACCCCCTTTAAATGCATTATGGTCCTACAAATATCCGTGTACACCACTAATATTTCATCATCCTTATTTTTGGAAGTTTGTTTGTTCGTGCTTGACAGTAAAGTGCTATAGCAGTGAATAAAAAGATTTGATTTGATTTTTGTTTAATACTGCGTGTCAGAACTGTTATTTGTATTACCTTTAATAAATTGTATTTAAATGTAGGTCACAGATGCCTGTAGAGTTCATTTCTATCATAAACAAGCATTTCTGTTGGATAGAAATGCAGCGTAAAGGACAAAATGTACAGCTGATAGCACCACAAGTGGTCACCCTTGGTGGTTGCCCTTGGTGATGCTGTACATGAAGCGATGCTCTTTGGGCTCATGTATGATGCCACGTGCCTCCGTGAAGTATCATGTCTCCTAAATCTCCTCTAATGTATCAGACAGTGGGGCTGTCAGAGTAAGGCCGTGATCTATTGGCTGCACGTACCTCTAAACTCATTAAACTACAAATACTGTGCTGACATATGTTGAATGTCAGATAGCAAGAAATCAGTACTGATACACCTGGCAGCATTCGACTCCAGGTTTAGCTTCCCATGATGATCTAAATGATGGCAGCTACATTTTTGGCATTAAAATCAAAAATGTTAATGATCTGAATGTCAGCCAAAAGTACAAAATGTCAGTATCTACCTTTAAAGATGGATATACATCAAATTCTTGCGACAGTGGAAGTATTGTTAATGTACACCCCTCCATCCAGCGCATTGATTGATTACATTAGGTAAAAAGGGGGAATTCTAATAGTGATTGATACAACTGAATAGAAAGTCCCTTCCTCATAACTGTTATAAAGCCTGTAGGTGTGTTGTCTTTGAAGATGAATCTCAAACAGAGAGCAACACATTGTCGTAACTAAATGAGAAAATAGGTAACTTCTTCTAAAAAAAAAGAAATAGTCCAGCACATAAAATCACGAGTTGTTGTTTTCTCTTTATGTACAGATTAAATAAACAAGCTATAGCATTCTGATTAGAGAAATTTAGAGGTGCTTGTAGGCAGATTTTGTTACCTTTGTACGGAGCCAGGCTAGCTGTTTCCATTTGTTTCCAGTCTATATGCTAAGCTAAGCTAACTGGTTGCTGGCTGCAGCCTCATATTTAACATACAGACGTGAGAGTGGCATCAAGCTTCTCATCTAACTCTCGGCAAGAAAGCAAATAAGTGTATTTCTCAAAATCTTAAACTAAATGTTTCTCAGGAGCACGGTGTCACAGAATGTGCACTGCCTGAGACTCAGTGGTTCTTAATGGGTGCTTTGGCTGTTTGAACTGGCGATAGGCTGTGGAGATAAGGAGCTTAGGGGGAACAGCATCCTGTGTGTTCTGAAACGTCTTCTTCTTGGCTTTGCATCTCGCTCTCTGGCTGACCCAACAAGCATGTGGAAGACTCGCCTTATGTTGTGACACAGAAAGGAACGTTTTTTTCTACTTTTTAGCTGTTTTAATTCAAAATACGAAAATTGTTGGAAACATTTAAATAGATCAACTCTGCTCACTTTAATTAGATAGAAAAGCTGTTTACCACAGCTGCAGTGTTCCTCACCTTAAATATTCTAAAATCTGTTCCCCTCTCAAATGTGAATTTTATAAAATGGTCACACCTGCACAAACAAACTTAATTTCTTCGATCACTAACAAGCAGTGTTAGAAAGAAATATGGAGTTTCTGTGTCCACCGTTTCTACTGACACATTTATATCCATTTATATAGTCAAGAAAACCCTCACAAATTAGGCAGAATGATGTGATTATGTTGGGAATCAGACATTTCTGAATACAGAGCTGGTAAGGAATACTACTTCCCAGCAAGAATTTGACAGATGGGAATGTGCAAGTGGGCCAATGTACACCCAAATGAGAACAACATGTGCACAATATTCTATTATTGTACGGTAAAATATATATATTTTGGAAATATTCATGGGAACTGTTTTGAACTCATATCAGAAAGACATTCAGTTCCTGATATAATTAGACAGTGCAGCTAGGGACATTTAGTTTGGGCTCTTGCTTCTTCATCGTTGCAGTAACATATAAATATTTGGTGGGATCCATCCCCTCTTGTACTCTGACTTTGTCTCCCCTCACTGTACTGTCTTTAAATAGCCAATAAACATGCTGTCCGAGGGCGGGCGAGTTCTGACACTAATTCACGAGGCCCTGGTGTGAGTGACTGGGCTCCACACGGCTGCCCATGTTTGAAAAGAAAACCAGCTTTCATTATGTGAATTGTTGGGTTGTGGTTTTGGGGGCAGATTAATTGGCTGTAATCTTATTACACTGTGGCCTGCTGCAGCCCTGACGACCCCCCACCGGCCTCCCCCGTTAGCGCTGTCTACCTGCCTGCTGGCGTCACTGAACTTAGTCTGCTGGTTCAGTGCAGACAGGAAATGCTGACGGACTGAAGGAGCGATTTGATAATTGGAGATGAATTGTTTATGATGCAGATTGCCTTCCACTTATGCATTCTCTTCCTGTTATCCATCTAAACATACGTGTATCTGTCTATACAACTATTATCTTAATTCAGTCGTGACCCTTTTAATCTCATTCTGTCCACTTCAGGTTTCACTCCTTTAATACAAGGTAGCCACATGTTGACAATGATTTATCTAAGATGATCTCTAGTTGTAGTTTTGTTGTTCTGATTGGTTACGATGTAAATTATTTATGCTTCCAACTGGAAATTACACTCAATAACATCAATTTACTTAACTCTTTTTGAAGCACGTAATAATGGATAATTATATTTCTTGACTTGTTTTCTTGATTCTTCCTACAGGTAAGAGCGCTCTGGGATCTGATGGGTGGTTAGAAGCCGAAGTTAAAGGGATTACTCTTGGCTGTCGAACACAGGAGGTCATTGGAGCCAAGAGGGATCACCTGGCTGGCGTTAGCCCAACACCTCCTCCCCGAGACAGGCCTATCAGGATACATCAGCCCAGCTCTCATGGCCAGTTAGCTTGCCATGGAGCCAAGAAACCTTGCGTGACACCACAGATTGTCTTGAAGGCAAACAGCTAAAGAGTGTGGCAGCACCCTTTCTCTGCTTTTGGAATACTGCCTTGGATTTTGTGCTATTTGTCCTCTGAAAGAGTTTTATGCTGTCTGGGAGGAGATTTCATCTGCTATTTTATTGTTGACATGCTTCGCCCCAACACCTTTCAATCCGGTGCATATGACCTCCATTCATGGTGTTCGTCACAACAAAGCTAAGGCCTGGGAGGACTGTGATTTGTCAAGGAATAACTTGGGCTCAGGCCAAATATGGCCAGAGACGTCAGTCCTCTGAGCCTCATGCCTTTGTCTGCAAGGCACCAGCGATGGGTTGGAGCCTCTCTGGGGTTTGTCCTCCCCTTCTTCCCCCTACGTTCTCTAATTCTCTACTACTTTCTGTCATGTGCAGCAGCAGCAGGCAGTTTGCCTGGCATAGAACATGACTATGGCATTAGCCCCAAATTTGTTTGCACCCCAATTCCCCCAGAAGCAGACCCCAGCTGCTATTCCCCACCCAGTGTGCCCCATGGACCAAGCAGTAACGGCCACACTAATGGCCACAATGGCAGTAACCGGCGAGGCATGATGTCAGACGAGGCCAAAGCCACCATCTTGCACCTGCGCGAGAGCCTTGTGAGGCAAAAGGAGACCATCCTGGACCAGCGGGAAACCATCAGGGAGCTGACCGCCAAGCTCACCTTGTGCGAGGGCTTCGGTGGTCACCATAGCACTGGCCACCATGACAACCACCACGACAATCACCACGACAACCATCATGATACCCATCATGACAACCACCATGATGACCACCACGGGCAGCACAGCAGCCACCATCCGTCTTCATCGTCACACCATGGGCCTTCTGCATATCACAGCAGCGATCACCACTACTCCCATGGCAGCCACAGGTCGGACCCCCACCACAGGAAGGGCTCGTCATACGGAAAACACAGCTCCTTCTCCCCCGAACAGACGGGCAAAACACTGCAGACCCTGAAGGAGAGGCTGGAGAACCTACAGGTAAGTGCAGAAATCTGCAATGCACGCTCAAAAAAAAGTCACCAGTGGGGATTAACCACATAAAAAGTAAAACGCCAGTTTTAAATACAGACAAACTGTACAGGTGGATATAATAAAATGTGCAAAGTAAGTGGATCAAATTAGAATAACTTAATAAGCCCTGGGGACAGTGGTATGGTTATATACATATTTTGATTGCATCCTGTATACTGACACACATGGTAGGGAAGAAGGTAAAATAAGCTTCTTTCACCTGCACACAATACAAAGTGTAGCTGGGACAAAATGCAGCTACATTTGATAGTTTGTAGCCTGTTTCATATCTTGTACCACAAGCTTCTGCTTTATTATTCTTATGATAACGTCTTCTTGCCCCAAAACTGAGAGCTGGAGCTCCACCTTAATGGTAGCTTGTACAAGTTGACCTGCAGTATTGACTTTCTGGCTTGTAGCTTCAGCTAATTCAGCTAAAAAAGGTGGAAGGTTTCAAGTAATGGGTAAATGAAAACATCTGCATTTTGTCTTCCAGCACCAGGGATGTAGAGGAGGCTGTAGAGCTTGTATTTGCAGTATACAAATTACCACTTAAATCTTACTGATATTAATTGTTGAAAATGTTAAATTATCTCAAAAGCATGTGAGAGATTGATTCTGCTAAGAATCACCATTCAAGGCTAATATAGAGTGCTGACAACTTAATGTAAATGACAGCACCTAGTGTCATTGGCAGCGCTGAAACACAGAATAAGGGACCAGAGAGAAAGCTGAAGCAGGTAGAAAGTTTGCCTCATAAGTCAGAGTACATAGGCCATAAGAAAACAAGCAAGATAATGTTTATCATTAACTGATTTAACTTATGACGTAGACTAAACTATTCAAAGAAGACAAATGGTAATGCATTTTTAATAACATTATTTTACTGCCATATCTCAAGCTCAGTGATCCAAACTGACTCCTACAGAAGCTGTTCAATTTTTAAGTTTCTTCTCTTTACTATATATACTATATATGCTGTGGGGATAACAAGGCACAGCACTGTCTCATATATATTATATTCATATATTCATATAGCTGTAATTAAAGCTCTGATGTTTTAGGTGAAAAGGGTAAACATTCTGTACGAGCTCCTGAAGGAGAACTTATGCCTTCTGCACCGTACAAACATTTTAAAATGCTTGGTAAAGTGTCTGCAGAGAAAATCTGAACAGTCTGCAGGGAGGCGGAAGCCTATCAAAGGTTTGACTTAATTGGGGTCACATCTTGTGTCATTAAGCGCCGAATCAGCTGCCAGTGATGTTCGCTGCCAAAATACTGTAAAAAGCATGTGTTTCATGAAGACATGGTAGCCCATAGGATCAAGTTTAATAATACACATTTTCAATTTCAAGTGATGTTACTTGTAGTCGAATATATGTAGTTTTGGAATAAACACAAAAGTTGTAGAGGAGATGTGTCTCACACACACACATCAAGAACCACCCACCAGTCAATGTCAGACACACACCACCTACAAAGCTAATATCACAGCTGTTTGTCTGTTGTCTCTCAGCCATTGGACGCTGACGTCCTCTCAGAGTTGTTTTCCGGCTCTCGATCTCTCTCCTGGATATCAGTGGCCAAGCCTGAGCTTTAACAGGAAGCTGCTCTAAGTTGATTAGCCCTCACCCCTGACCTTACACAACTGCTGTTTCCAGCCATCACATGATGGAGGGAGACGAGTCAAGTTTAGAGGACAGGGGCGTGAAGGAGGAAGATCTCCAGATCATCAGATCACAGTATTGTTATTTGCACATTTGTTTATTCATCCGGGTTAATCGCATTGAGATTAAGGATCTGTTTCCCCCGGGGGGAAACCAGGCCAAGTAAGTCAACTTTGAGTCACAAGACAAAAAGGTTGGGAACAACGGATCCAGACATCTACGAAACGTTCACTTTTTAACTTAAATTTATTTCAGTGTGAATCCAATAAAGTACCAAATCAATTCTCACTGGGAACTTTTGTAGCTGTTGTTGCTTTCCCTGAATTTTTGTCTCTTCTAATTTGTAGACATTGCACAGTATGTGATAGTATGTGACACATTCTCTAAATTGTGTTCAGGCACCTAAAAACAAGCCATACATGTGGTTCTGCTGTCTCACTTGTGTTACAACATTTAATGATGCTGGTGTCACATTGCGAGACTAAAACCCTGCTGCCCGCTGGCCTGTGAAAGCCTCATTATCAGTGCAGGTGGTCTCCGACTACGCTAGGGGAAAGTGTTGCCAGAAATCCCCCGAAGGTGTGAAACAAAACAGAAGCGGAGCCAGGATGTACCTTCCGTCACTCCCCCCTCTAATATGATGTCTACGCCACCAGCCTCTGGCCACGCGCCGAAGGTCGCTAGCCAGCCTCACCTTCAATTAGCTTCATCCTCCCTGACGAGGCTATTAATCGTGGCATGCGCTGGCAGGGAACAAAGCTGGATTTGCTGGAGAGGAAGGCGAGGATGAGGAAGGGAGAGGAGGACTTGTAGGGAGGGGCAGAAACTATTCCCCTGTAACTTTAAATGTCATACCATAATTTTCTACTCACTGCATAACACTAAATTTGCTGCAAAGAACTTCTGACTCTCTTGTCAGTAATTTTTTTCAAGCTCCGAACTTGTTAAATTTGACAGTTCTCGAAGCATGAATGTTCTTTCTTGACCTTGGAAAGTAGTTTAACAAAACAATCCCATCTCGTGGTCCACTTACTAGCTTTTTCTGTATCCCACATCTTCATCAGCCCATCGAGTTCGCTCAGTTGTCGTGTCACTTTCAGGACTTCTTGTCCAGGCTTCTTGTCTTAAAAGTGAAGCATGAGAGTTCAACTTTCAGTTAAACTTGAGTTGGAATTGCTTTGCCATGTGAACTGTGTCTAGTCCTAGTAATTTATGTATGTGTACAGTGATCTATCTACTCAGTGCTTTTCTTTGAATTTTGGGATGATTTTTTGTATCATGTCACTATTGTAAATGACAGATCTTTGCAGGATGTTGATGATAATGATGATGATGGAAATAAACCCCACAGTTTATGGGTTTTAGGGTAGAGTAAGATAGTAGTAAACTGGAAAAAATGTAAATGGTGCCAAATAAATATATAGGCTGAACAAAACATGGAGCATGTATGTCATTGGCATAAAGATAAATCATAACCCTCTAAAATATATATATATATAACTCAACAAAGCAGCAAGTCAGAGTCTTTTCATTGTTTGACCAGTGAAAATGGACACTTCTAAAGCCATTATTTGATTTATTTTATAATATATAATATAATAAAGTGTTAACTGACTCTGGCCTCTAACTGTCCTGACCGACGTGTGTTTGCTTCTGCAGGCCAGGAACTCCTCCAGCTCCTACTCCAGCTCCCTGAGAGAACTCCTCCAGCGGAAGATCACCGCTCTGGAGGAGCAGCTGCACAGCTATTACCGAGATCACCGTGAATACGGTCACCATAACGACAACCACGATGATCACCATGACGACCACCACGATGACCACCGCGGCAGCAGCCACTACGACGACCACCATGATGACCACCATGGCAACGGCCACCGTGACGACCACCACGATGACCATCATGGTACAGATCACCATGACGACCACCACGATGACCACCACGACAGCCATCGCAACAACCACCGCAGTAGCCACAGGTACAACCATCGCAGCAGTCACCATAATCGCCATCACGACCACCTCTATGACTGGTACCACAGCCGGCATAATGGTCACTATGGCAACTATCACAGCAACCGCCATGGCGACCACCATGATGACCATCATGATGACTACCACGATAACCACCACGATGACCATCACGATGATCACCACGACTATCACCCCGGACCTGGACACCACGACAACCACCATGATGATCACCATGATAATCACCACGGTAACGACCCCCATGACAATCACCATGGTAACGATCATAACCCACGGCGGCTGCCCTTCAACAGCAAAGAGACGAGTCTGCGTGGCGCCGGGCACAGCAAGCTGGAAACAGTCCTCAGCCAACTGCACCACGGCAACAGTGACCACGGTACACACACACACGCACACACACTCACACATGCACACACAGCTACTGCACAGTTTAGCTTTTCATGTAATCATTGTTTTTATTTTAAACTTGTGCAGTGATGATTTGCCTGCATTTAACTCACAGAAAAGAGCAGTTTTACTCAAAAATAAGTCAGAAATTAAACCTGGCTCGTCAGTTAACACTTACTGCTGTCTTGAATACATTTTCCAAATCACTTAAAGACAGGAGTAGATTTTAGGTGGTAGAGATCTGTCTTTTTTAACTGTACATTTAACACAAAACTTCCCTCAACAACACAAAGATGAGTACTGGAAGTGACATTACTTTACATACTTCTTATACATCCTCCAGTTGTCTCCTTTGGTTAAAGGAATACAGTTGCATTTTGTGAAATGGCTTTTAAAAATGTTACTGTGCACCAGAAGGAATATGTTTTGTCTTTACAGATTTCAGAAACATCTGCAAAAAGAGGTTTTTCTATTTGTGAGTTGTATCTGCTTTGAGGAAAGCGGTGGCTTATTTCTGTGACTTGAATGTAATCATAAATACAAAATTCTCACATGAAAAAACAAATAAGCACAAACTGGGTTTAACTCACAAATTCAAAATGACTCACAGAAAAGGACTTTAAGTAGATCAAGGTACATCTAAACAAAATATAACAGTGCTTGTTAAAAAAAAGTAGGAGTCTGAGAGGTCACTGCACTAAATTATATTTCTGTATATTAAAATCCCAATAGATCACATTTATATTGCATTAATTTTACATTTAATAATATATTCTGATTAAATCCAGTGACCATTTTACCTGTGGGCTGCATTTAAATTTCTTTGCTTTTTTTCTGGATTTTTTTGGCAGGGAATTTATACCTTTGAACTTAATAAATAGACAAAAAAATAACATTTTTTGTTTGCCAAACCAAGACTAAGACATGTATTATACATACAGGCACACAGACGAAGAAACAATGCCAGTATTGCCAGTGAAAAGAACAACATTAAGTAATTAATCTAGGAAACATAAAAGTAAAAAAGAGTAAAATACATAACAGCTACTTAGAAATGTTGTTTTAGCAACACGTTAGCCTCAGACAGCTAGTATAATGGCTAGCTTAATTAGCAGTAAACTAAAAATGATAAAATCACAAATAAACAGTCACAACAACTAAAATACCTACAGATAATCATCCAACAAGATCATTTGGCTAGTAGATAAAAGTATTTGACAAAATGGTGGACGTAACAACGTCAGTTAATCTGCTATAGAACTCTGCAGGTGCTGGTTGCCACTAGCAACAGAATGTTCAACTGAAACCAACTGCTGGTGGTACAACAGTATAATGTACTATACAAATGAGTAACCTGAATATAAATACTGTACTCGCCGTCTCACCAGGAAACCACAAGAAGCTAAAGAGTCCCAGCGCTTTCCTGCTCGACTTCCCCATGAGGACCAACTACATGTACGCCAGGATGAAGCGCTCGGTGGTCAACGAGATCTTTGCCCTGACCATCTGCCTGTGGCTGAAGGCAGGAGCAGGTCCTGGCCTTGGTACTCCCTTCTCCTACGCCATACCTGGACAAGCCAATGAGCTGGTGCTCATCGAGTGGGGCAGCAACCCCATGGAGCTGCTAATCAACGACAAGGTAAAAGCAATGCAATAAAAAAAAGTAACATACAGAGTCAAGGGCCTGAAAATGTTGAGGTAACCCAGATATGGACATTAAAACTCTTTGTTGAAGCTTTTACAAATTCAATTGTTAAGTTGACACATAGCTCATCTTTGTGTGGTGGTCTCCGCTAATTCTGGGACAGAAAACACGGGTACTAGTGTATATTAGAGGATTAAAGACTTAGAAACCTCTATGAAGTTCTTATGTAGGGATTTTCTCAGCTTCTCTGAGCTTTCGGAGCAGTGTCCTTAGGTAACACTGCAGTTCTCACACATCCATGCCCCGGAGTGTAAATAATCTGTGCGATAGTCGCAGCTCAGACTGACAGCATGGCATCACCTCACCAGTGGAGGTCAGAGCTACAAGGAGAGGACAGTGAACTCAGACTCAGGAGCACAATATTTACCTGACAGAGCCACAGACAGACTAAAAGGCATGGGTGGAAATGAAAAAGAGGCACCTTTTGTGTGCGCAGGGGTAAGGGCAAAACACACTCACCGTGTCTTTTGACGTCCATACCACACATGTGCAGACAGAGGGAGTACTCAAGGTACCAGGGCCATTGATAAAATGGCTTCTTTTCTGGAGTATCAACGCTAATTTAGGCTGGTACCGTATACAAAAGAGTTAGCTACGACATAGCTACAGAGCCTGTGCACGTAGACGCTGTAGCTACGTCGTAGCTGGCATGCACCGCCTTAAAAAATGTAGCTACACATCAGGGCTGAGGTGGCTACAGTAATACTCATCTACATGTGGAGACCACAAGAACTTCTTCTGATGCCGGTGGGGATTGTAGATAGTGCCATTTCCACTGTAAACCCTCTGCTCACCATGAACATGGAAGTACATGTACGTAGTGTATTGTCACTCTCTATCTTTCATTATAAGTAAAAGAATGTAAACACAGTTATTGTGGGGGAATAGAAATGAAAGCATGACATGGCCTGGTCACTTACAATACATTTAAACTCTGACATTTCTATTCTGTTTTTGGAGCTCTGGAAAACTGAGTATAAACTTGCCGTACACAAACTCACATGACATATTCAGTCAAAATAATTGCTAGGGGTCATGAACATTTTAGACCTACAATGGAGGTCATGGCTAAGAAAAGGTTACTTGTGGTGCAGCCACTCTAATATTAGTCTGTGTGTGAGCATCAGAAGCTTTAAAACAAAGGGGCTTCTTATTTCTCTCACAAAAGGCAGAGAAACTCCTGACTAAGAGCATTTTGTGGAATTTGTTTGAATGAGGGTTTCTGATTTAACGAGGCGTTGTAACTTGTACAGATTGCTGACATACAAATTATTCAATTATTCTATTAGCCTCCTAATCTTTCATTCTCTGAAAGGCTAATATCCTTTTCTCCTAAACGGAAGACAGATGTTTGTCTTTTTTCCCTTCCTTGCCCCAGTACTGTGAGCAGCGAGCTCAACAAACAAATCAACAAAGCAATTAATCTGATTATCGTAATTGATTGGCCTAATTGTCTGTGGGAGTGACATTACCAGGAGGGAGAAACTGTCATGTTTGTTTTCTTCCAGTCATCAAACTGATCAATGACACAGTTAAATGATCTTCAGGATGTAGATTAACCTCAGTCTTTAATTCATTTTCTGGAGTTTATGAGGATGAACAGAGTGGAGATTCTCATATTGTACTAATCCACTTTCCCTACATTAGTGAGCACTAATGTTACAGTGACGTTTTGGAAAGAAGAAGCTACAGTGTTTCTGCTGTTTCTTTCCTAACAAAACAAAGAAAAGGCCTTGTTTCTGTGTGGACGCACATACATGAATAAAGGTGGGAAATCAGAGAATAGGGTAGAGTCTGCACTCTGTTGCAAATGAAGTTTTTAAAAAGTTATATTTCAAAGAGAAATATCCACCACTTGGAAAATTTGTTTGTAACATTTCTTAAAAGGTGAACTTTGTGAAAGCGTAACAGAAATCTTTGTCGCTTTCATAAATAAATGCTCTGATACCACAACAATTTTATTCAAATTAATGAATTCAGTGCAAACTTTTGCCCTCATAGAGAGAGGTGTGACAGTGGTTTCCAACATGAGGTCGAGACTCCTCCAGATGGAAGAAGAAGAACTTTTCTTGTCCTCACCTTTAATGGTACATTTGTCTCTGTCTACCTGTCTGTCCACCTGTGTGTTTAGGCAGTGACACTGCCCATAACCATGACAGATGGGAAGTGGCATCATGTGTGCGTGACGTGGTCGACACGCGATGGCGTCTGGGAGGCCTATCAGGACGGGATGAAGAAAGGCTCGGGGCAAAACCTGTCATCCTGGCACCCAATTAAACCAGGAGGGACCTTCATCCTGGGCCAGGAGCAGGTAAGACATACAGTATGTAGATGGATATAGCTATTGGGCAAAATATTAAAGTCATATTTAACCAACCTGTACATTGACAGTCATTCCTCTTAGGACTTTACGTCTTCCTGAAGCTGTGAGAGGCAGCAGTTAGATGTCCTGAGATTTCATGAAATCAGCATGTCTTCCAATGCAAATTTGTCTTAGATAGACACTTCCCACATGAGGCAGTCTGGACCAGAAAGAGGTGATAGTCAAAATAGTATGGAGCTCTCGCTCATGCAGTTACATCAGCCCAGTATCCCTAAAAATTAAGTCCATATTGGACAATTCTGCACCTCAGAATTTACATCCAATGCCAACGTTCAGTGACAGTCTAAGAAGTTGTGTGTCCTTTATGTAGCAAGGCGGAAAGTAAAGGTGTAGGTCAAGAATTCAGAACGCCTGACTTTCATGCGAGAGACTCAATGTTTACCTTCTTACTACTGGAACCGGAACCGAGATCTTTCAGTCAACCTTGACCATATCGTAGTTGCCATGCACAGAATCTTAAAAACATTGGCGTAAAAATTGTTGCCGCAATGTTACTCTTTGAGGTGACAAATACGTTTTGAGTCATCTGAACTTGGCTATAATCTTTGTTTTATGACTTTTAAAAGCTGATATTTAGATCTTCAGTCAATAATAGCCAACTTTTTCCACCTTGACCTGTTCTTTACTGGTCCTCTCAGGACACGGTGGGAGGCCGCTTTGACGTCACACAGTCCTTCATGGGAGAGTTGTCTGATCTCCAGTTCTGGTCCAGAGTCCTGGCGCCCAGTGAGATCTACAGCCAGGCGACCTGTGGAGGCCACCTCACTGGTGATGTCATGTCCTGGTCCGAGGAATCAGTGGAGCTCCACGGAGGGCTCACCGAGTTCCCCTTTGAGCCCTGCCACTAAGGACTGACACTGGACCCCCCACACACACACCCAGAGCTGCAGGATCATCATCCCCACATTTTTGATTACATGCCCATGTCAAAAATATTCGGAGAGATGGAAAATGTTATTTTGCATGCATCAAAGATGGGGCGGTAATTTATTTCATTGCTTGCTCTGGTTTTTCATCATATTGGTCTGCAGAAGTTTAATAACACAAGCTCAGCCAGGGGCAACCGACAGAGCACGGAGTTATTCTGCTTTTTCTATATATTTTTGCCATTCCTGTTCGATCGTTCTGCCTTCTCCACCTACACCCTCACTTCTTTGCTCTGACGCTCTCAGCAGGACGACTTTGAAGGCTCCAAAGAGCACAGGGCTTTGGATTTACCGGCTGTGTGGTCATGACTACGGCTGCTCTGAGAGATCCAACACACATAATAGGATTTCAGTCCATCCGAACAGGTCCAAAGGTTGCTTGTTGCCATTAGCTCGCCTGCACTAGCTTGTTTTGTTTGGTATGTGACCAACATAAACATTACAGGAGGTGAAAGAGTGGCTAAAAGGCTGAAAGGATCGCTTACAAATAAAGCCACATGGAGACATGAACCATGATGATCCATACATGTTGCTGAAGTACTGACAATTAAACATCTGCTCATTGTTTTGTGACGACAAAGGAATATTGCTGCTGCAGGACGTTTTTACAATGCACAGCTTAGCACAACCTACTGATGTTAATTTTGCACGTTGAACTTTTGGCTGTTTTATACTAGTATTTCATATTGAAAACTCTACAGCAGGCTTTTTTGTAGAAAACAAAAAAAAATGTGTTCGTCATAACTGTAAAATTGCATTTTGTCAATGCAGAACTGAGTGCGATGTTTTAAATATAAAACATCCTCTGTCTCTGTCTGTAAGTGGATCTGTGTCTCTGTTCAAAACTCAAACAGCCGTTACATAAGGACGCCACGGCTCAATGTCAGACACGACACGTTACGGCCACGAGCCAGCTGACTGCATCAGCACAGCGCTAACCGTCTCTCAACATGTCACCGCGGTAATGCTGATGTCTCCTCGGCAACCGGTGGCTTACAGCGGGATTTACCTGTGGACAACTGATCTGATCCTGCCTATTTCTGACCAGCTCAAACCACATGGCAGAGTCAGACACATAAACACACACACACACACACTCGCAGTACGCTCAGAGAAGATAAAGAGGTGAAGAGAGACACTGTTGATCTCCTGCTAACTGTTTGTAGATGCACCTTCATGTTTTTATAACAAAAGAGGTTTTTGTACACGTAAATTATATCAGATAGTCTGTTTTTAATTATTAAAAGCATTTATTATGGGAATTCTCACATTGTAAATAATTTAATGAGTACATAGCACTTTCTCGACCCACTCTTGACCCTGTGTTTGTTTGTAAAGCACATCTTTTTGGGAGTAAACTGTTTGTTATTTATTATAACCCCTATCCCCTCTGAGTTAAACTCAGATTCCAACTCTCTCTCTTTATTGATAGTAAAAAAGGGCTATCTGTTGTTGCCATGGTGATAGAATATCTCAGCATCAGGACCACATCATCCCGACAGTGTCGCACTACAGCTGTAAATATCTGCGAAACGTCTCTTCGACTGTAATGCTTTGAAACCCTGCTCCTGTTTTCTTCTCATGATAGTGGGCCAAATGCATGTGACACGTCTTTCATGTTTCCTCTGTCTTTGTTGCATAGACTTCAGTTCATACACCTCCTCCTACTACCGAACTGTGTAGTTTGTAAGCTGAATGTTGACATAAAACATGTAAAAAATAAGATATATGTACACATTTATGCATAAAGACTTGCTTTATTTCGCCTTTGGTGTACATTTTAATGTTTATTAGGTTTTTTTTGTTGGTTATTCTTGTGTCTTTGGCTGTAAATATTCAAAATATCACATTGTGTTCAATCAACAGTCCCTCCCTTATGTGTAAGCCAAAACTATAAACTGAATTGTAAAACTTGAAAGAGGAAGAAAAATGCACTATAAACGCTGTCAAATATTTGTAAATATGTCAGGATTTTGAATAAAAACAGTTTAAAATATTTTATGAATTCAAACTGGACTTTTCATTTCATTTGAACATCTTTGAACAGATGGTGATGGGGACTTCCACGGTGGCTTTAACTGCTTGTTTGGTTATCAGACCCAGTTCTGCTTTGCATACGGCTGCAGAGGAGCCACTATTTTCATATGAGATATATGATTCTACATGAAACACTAACCAGAGGAACACCGGGCTGTCCTTTTCTACCTGCTTTTAGTTATTAAAACAACATATGAGGAACAGCTAACACAGAGCACATTATGCATACATTAATTAATTAATTACTAAAAAGAAAACCTTGATGCCTGTTGGAACTGATGAAACATGGGAGTGAACAACGGATCGGCTCTGCTGGAGGAAGAACAACAGGAAATATCAGACAAAAGTAATTCATTTTTCTCTTTTTCTTTCTAGAGCCACATGTATGCATTCAAACTTCAAATGTTTATAATATTAATGTACATTTTATTTCACTTTTCTCTATATAAAATCTTGATCTTAATACAGCAAATGAAAGGTGTTTCACTTTACACAGAGATGAAGTGCATTAAGTGGATTTTTGGAGTGCTTGCAATTTCTGTGTTTTACATTTTATGCTGTTTTACTTTAAAATCAATGACTTGCACAAACTGTGTGGCTTTTAGAGGAATATACTGTTGAGTTCCACTGATGATTTTATTAATGAGCTGCTCTTTCTGCTTTGAGGATGCATTGATCAGTTTAAAGGTTCTGTTCAACCCCCACCGTCAGAGTCTGCTACCACAGACACAATTTACAAACACGAGATTTAGCAAACATTTATTAATATATATAACATTCAACCTCTGCAAATTTGTAAGTGTGTAATCTATTTTTAACATTATGCTGCTGTTATTGCTGTTTTCTGGTACTGCTTTTATTTATTCATCAGAAGAAACAATGCAAAATGTCATTGTACCTGATTATAATGACAATACAGATCATTCATTCATAATAGCTAATAATATAATAATAATAATAAAATTCTGCTTATCCTCAGTGATGTCTGGCCATGCAGATAGTTTCAGCTGTATTTGCTGAGGTTTTGAGAAGTGCCACTTATCCCCTACAATTAAAGTGAATTCTATTAGTTGTCTTTAAAGCGTCAAAGTGACATTTGAAAACTCAACATAAATGTTTCTTTCCAGAAACAATATCCCAGCTACTTATGTTAATCTACAAAGCTCGCTGTGGAGGGGCGGCATGCTCAACACTTCAGCAGATAAAACTGACACTATCAGCGTGGCTGGTTTCCTTCACAGGTAAGTAGGAAAATACAATCTGCCACCTGCAGAAAATCTCATGCAATCCAATACAACAATCCTGCAGTACAACAAACCAATCAGTATGATTCTATGTATATTAGAACAGCACTACCTCCAGCCTCATAAAGACAGGATTTACTGCCAGACTGCTGAAATAGCAGTATACTGTATGTAAAGTTGAAGTGTCGTTTTTTGTCTCTCAGGCTGGTTCAGTCAGTACAGACAGCTGGCTCATTACTTCTCTCTGCTCTGCTTTCTGCTCATCATCGTCACTCTGCTCCAGACGTTCTGCTGTGAGTACTTTGTGATACTTTGACTTTGTACTGTAAAGCTGCACCGTCAGCGGAAACAGGTGCAAGTTTTTATCATTCTTGTAAATTTTTGATGCACTAATAATAAAGGAATTTCAAGGCAAGGCCCATTTCATTACAGGTAAACTCAGTGAGCTACACTTACAATAAATACAGCAACAAGTGACATATACAAGATAGCACAACAGCAACAAAAGAAAAGAGAAAAGAAAAATATATTTAAAGAGTTATTTTATAGGAAGAGATATTTTATGTAATTTATACAGTATTTTACACAATTTACAATTTATAGTAAATATAATTCAGACATGGATGAACAAAACCAACAATGTGTTAGTCTATCTATCAATACTTTCTGACTTCCCTATTCTGTCTATGGCTCTCAGCTCCAAGTCCATTGGTTCTTACCGAAGACGTAGATCTTTAAAAACGGCTCCCAATATGTAGTTTATTTTTTAAAAAGGCTCAGTAATTTCCTAAATCAGCTGCTCACTGTAGTTTTAGTTTTACTCACTCAAACAGGAGGAAACAGTGCATTTGTTGGGGACTATTTTCAGCGGCTGATTAACCCACATTTGGTGCTCTAGTGAGTATTTGGGGCAGCCAAGTCAAAATAAACTACGGTGTGTGTGTTTTTAATAGTTTTTGGAGCTCAGTGGAGCTCTGTGGCACAGAGGAAGAAGATATCAGACTTTGAGTATCCAGACAATACTCGTTAGCAGGATCACATCATTGTTGGTTTTGGTCTTTTTTGTGGGATTTGTTTACAAAAAAGGGTCTTGATCAAGCTAAAACCTCCCAGCAGCCATGAACTGATCATGTCTTCAACTTGGCTTGAAATAAAATCCAGAATATTCTTTAGTGCTGCGCCAGCAGCTGTCATTTTGTCAGAAATGAAGACGTCGTTCTTTTCACGTCTTATTTTAGACTGAATGTCTTCATTTGAAGGTTTACAGAGAGGATTAACTCTTTATGTTCCTTCTGGGTGGATTTCTTTTTTTTTTTTTACCTCTGTCAGTCGGCTTTGTTTTCTCCCCGACACATCCTTTATTGTGCTGTATCCATGGAAACGGGTGATGGGACATTGTGTATGTAATTTTCTGTCTTTCTGGTTGATATCACAGTGGTTCAGATCACCTTGGTGTTCCAGTCACAGTCGACCCTGCAGGAAACCAAACTGAGAGATCTGACAAACAGACTGGAGAAGCTCAACCAGTCCTATCACCTCCTGTTCTCCCAGTATCCAGCTCTGAACCAGTACTGCCCGGTCAGCAACTCCACCACTGGTGGTAAGCATTGTGGGTGTGTGCACGCTTGGGGTCAGGGTAGATGAAGACTCAAGCTTTAGACCTTGGGAGTGAGGACATTTTTGGAAAGTAAGGACATTTTGTTTGGCCCTCACCTGATGGAGGGTTGAGAAAAAAGTTAATTAGGTTTGTTAAATATTAAAAAAGCACTGGCACAGCCTGTCAGGATAAAAAAGGGTGAGGAAAGTGAAAGAGCAGCGTTTTCCTCTCCCTCATTACCAACACTGAGGTTCCACTTTGGTGGTACCTGGCAGCTTCCAGATGTGAATGTGCGCAGCTCTCAGCCAGACTCCACTGAATAAATAAGGGTTTTTAAAAAAATGAAATTTACATGATTAGAATCAATGCAATTTTGCACAAAGATTTAGATTGGTGTTTGGCTTTGTTAAATTGGCATCACTTACATCAAAGTTTTCATATCTGTAGACTGACATTAACACTTTCTTGTCAATGGATCACATCTGTTGTAGCCAGTTTTGATGTGTGCTATATGTTGTGTGTAGTAAGCTGTGTAAATATTGCTGTTGCTACTTCACCTGCACACCTGAGGCCATAGGCAGGTAATGACAGTAGTCACATAGCCTACATAGGGAATTAGAAACTGAGGAAGCCACACAGTTTTTCACCTGTACATGTGTGTCTGTGCTGGTTTTGGTCCCTTCGTATTGTTAGTATTTTTTGTTTGTTTTCTATTTTCAAGGCCATTTTTACATTATTTCAACTTTTGTAGATGTTTTTCAGTCTATATATAAATAACAAGTCAAACCATATTCCATGGCAGACCTCGTTTTTTGCACCATCACGCATCAGAAATGCCTTCAAATTCCCTCAAGTGTCCCTTTTTGTTTCTTGTGGTTTGATTTCCACTACAACATCTGTTTCACTTCATGAACGACTTGTCTTAGCGCTTTTTCAATTCTCTTTGTCAATGTTGACGTTCCAGTCATTCTGTAGAATCGGGCGTGCGTCTGCAGATTAAACACAAGGAATGATTTGTGAAAAACTGTTTGACCCAGCGGCTCTGGTTTGTACACAAACCTCAAACAGCTCAAGCGTGACCCTGTCAGCTGTGCATTTTGGATTGAGATAACAGGTATTCTTTCTGCTTTAGTTTCTGTAACTGAAACTGCCCACTGTAGTGAACATTAAGCATCCATTGCATTGGACTATGCTGTATATCTTTCCATTCACCCCTAAAATATAGTTTTATGCAAAATAATGATGTAATCTGCACTTTTATACCACTATCACAGACTATCACAACTATGCATAATGTAGAGCAGTTTATTTTAATCAAACACACAAATTAACTTGCTTAAAACAAAACCTCACTGGAAAACATGCTTTTAGTTTTGTTTTGATGTATTATGACACACTTTTAAATGAATCCATGCATGAAAGGGCATGAAGCACTCATATACGGATGTTTTCACAGCTGGATAAAAATCATTTCACTGCTGGAAATTGACCCCACTCTTGGCATTTCTGTTGTGAAAAGGTCATTTGGAGCTTGAAGCTGATTAAAACACACTCCTCCTCCTCATCTTCTTTCTTTCTTTCTTTCTTTTTCCTTTCACCCCAGAGAGAGCGTGCAGACCATGTCCAGCCGACTGGACGCCTCAGGGAGAGAAATGTTTCCTGTTCAGTCAGGACAGGGCCGACTGGATCAGCAGCCAGTACCGCTGCATGGCACTGGGGGGCGCTGTGGCCACAGTCAGGACAGAGGAGGAGCAGGTGAACACACACACACACACACACACCTTATTTCTGCTCTGTCCTATCATTTTCTAGTTTCACCAGTTGCATTCATTAAACACAAACTGATTAAATTTCATTCCATATTTCACTCATTAAGTTATTATAAGTGTGTTTATATTCCATCATATTACATGCAACATACTGTAGCTGGAAACTGTGAAATCTTGTCTTTATTGATGATATATTCTGCCTCTGTCCAGTTGTAAACACTTGCTCTCCCTGAAATATTAGCTGTAAGGACACACGTTTCGACACACACACACACACACACACACACCGTCAGAGAGAAGTTAAGAATAGATTTAAGACCTCTGTGAAATATGGAGACGTCTGCAGGAGCAGGTCGCTGCTTGAGGTCATCTGAGGTTTAGTTTTACTACATGTACATTTTAACAGTTTATGTTCTTGGTGTTGTTCCCAGTTAAGACGTGAAAAGATTTCCTGGAGAAGAGGGAGAGAAATTTAAAACTTTTCTTGACAAATTGATGACATCTACTGGCATGTTTCTCAGGTGTTCCTGTGGAAAAAGGCCCAGAGTCTGAGCCAGGGAGACTCGTACTGGCTCGGCCTGCGGAGCAGTGGTGGTGACGGGGGCTGGCAGTGGAGTGACGGCTCCCTGGTGGAGAAGGGACCAGAGTGAGTAATGACAGGCAGGAGGAGGAGGAGGAGGGTTGAACAGGGACAAATGGGGCTCCTGAGGTAACGAACGCTAATTTCTATTTCTGCAGCTTGAGAGTTTGGTCACATGTTGCTGGTTCACCGGTGAGGACACACAAGTACAGAAACTTGAGAAGAGTGATTCCATGTGAAGATATTAGAGCAATAAGCCCCCAGAGGCCGTGGTTTACAGAGATTTTACAGCCTCTTAGCTGTTCTAAAATCATAGTAAACCACAGCCTCGCGTGGCTTATTGCTTTTATAAAACTACAAAAGTTAGTTCATTTTCCATTTTTTTTAAAAACAGGATTTTCATTTTAGGTTTAGGTTTCTGTCCTTCACAGAGTTTGTCCTCTATCTAGGACTACTTTAAGCTATAATTTACCAAAAAGTAGACTTTTTTAAATCTTATTTTAAGTCAGTTATACCCTACATTTAGTTCAGATGTGCTCATGAGGAAATCCCAACATGTTAAACAAGTCTTAGCCAAATATTTTTAGTCTCACATATCACAGATATGAGATGATATTTTTAAGAAATGTACAAGATCTTACTTTCATGTTTCCATAAATAAAAAAACAAAAATCATACAAAGTCCAGGCTGATTCTGGACGGATTTTGCCTTAACAGATATGACCTACTGTACTTACACTCTTATTTTCTTTAATTAAAAAAAGAATTAAAGAATTTTTACCTTTCTTTGATGAAGGCCACAGAAAGGTAGAAGGGATGACATGCGAGTAAAGGTCACCAGGACGCCCACATTTTTAACATTAAATATACTGTACATTAACACTAACTAAAGGCAGCTAAGATGTTTTCCCTTTTCCTTTTATTTTAATGATGGATTTAGAGTTACAGTATCTTATATCTTCTCTTTGGATATACTGTGATTACATTTGTCTTGATGGGAGGGGATTGAGAGGCAGTGGGAGGCTGTTTTAATTTTATGATGCATTTTCATATGGAGGAGTAGTGGTTGCCATGGTAACAGATTAAAGACTGTGGGGGGGGTGGGGTTTCCCCTGCATCTCTGCAGGTTTTGGGAGCGTGAGCCCGATCAAACAGACAGCAGGAGGCTGTGTGGTCGACTCACGCCAGGAGACGACTACAGGAGGAGCTGGTTCACCTACAGATGTTCCAACCAGCTGAGGAGGATCTGTGAGAGGAGACAAGCTACTCTACAGTGAGAGGAGAGGAGAGGGGAGGGGAGGAGAGGGGAGGAGAGGAGACAAGCTACTCTACAGTGAGAGGAGAGGAGAGGAGACCAGGGGAGAGGAGACAAGCTACTCTACAGTGAGAGAAGAGGGGAGGAGAGGAGACCGGAGGAGAGGAGAGGAGAGGAGAGGAGAGGAGAGGAGACAAGCTACTCTACAGTGAGAGGAGAGGAGAGGAGGGTGAGGAAGAGAGGAGAGGAGACCAGAGGAGAGGAGAGGAGACAAGCTACTCTACAGTGAGAGGAGAGGGGAGGAGAGGAGGGGGGGGGGAGACAAGCTACTCTACAATGAGAGGAGAGGAGAGAGAAGGAGAAGCAATGCAGAAGCATGCAACTGATATAAGCCGATATGTGCTGTTGATTTAAATGTATTACCTGTTCTAATAATAATAATAATAATAAATCCTTTTTTGTTTTATGTATTTGTTTGTTCACTTTTTGTCACGTTTCATTTACTTTTGTTGTTGAAGTCTTAGTTTTTTTTAACAGGAATTCAACTTCACTGATCCTTATTCAAACTCCACCTAAGAAGATCATTCATATTTAATTAATCCTTCAGCAAACTCAAGTCCTAAATAATCACCATTTTGCATTTTAAAAAGAAACAGTAACAATAATATTATGAGAGATACATATAAAAATAATTTATTTTAAAGTTTTTTTAACGGGAATGCAAAAAAAACATCTAAGCAATATAATATCATACTTTATTATATCATACAAGAAAAATTAGATATTAGCACAAAAAAAGTTAATACTTGGTCTGCTCAGAGCTTTAGTCTTCAGTGGACATTGTGTTAAGATGTTCTACTATTTCCAAGGTCAAGCATGAACTTTAACGCTCAATATCTAAGCAGATGAGGTGATATTATTTTTAATGCTGCATTTGAATGGTGTATAACTATTTTATGTTAGCATTAGGCTACATTCATCCTTGAGTTTTGTTTACAGTCTGCAGTTGTACCTCCTCGGAGTGTCCAGCAGGTGGCGGTGCTGCCTTTTCAAACATTACATGAAGCGTCATTTCTGTTTCCCGACATGCACTGCGAGTGAGCAGCCCTTCAGACCAAAGGACACCGAGGGTGGAGATTATAGCGGAATTTCTGTCTGAAAGGTAAACTGTTTTTCTGTTTTTCGTAGGAATGCCTTGCTTTCTGCTTCATCAGTACGTTGTTAATCATTGCTTTTAACTGTTTTTACCTTACCATTTATGTGTTTATCTCCGGCAAACAGGTTAGATGTAAAAAGCGTCCACTAAATCATTAGCAAACGTCCAGTGACAGCTGACCCGGCTTAACGTTAACTTACCTGTGTCTCTAAGCCTAACATCAGTGAACAGGTTTATAATTATAATTAGTTTTAATAATAGGTATTTTTGAACCCGCGTTAATTTTTGTCTTCGCAAACAGCTAAACAGTCGCTGTCACTGAATGGTTACCGACTCTTAGCTAACGTTAGCCAAGTTAGAACGTTCCATTATCTGTTCTGGATATGCCGAACTCCATTTGTAAAAAGCGGTGTTTAAAATATTTCCTGTGTTATTGCTAAACGCACACCTTGTAGAGCATAGTTTAAGTTATCGTACTAGTCAGTAGAGTTATTTGGTAAATTCGGCTCTCAACACAGTTTCCGAGACCTGCTTAAACTGAGTAAATTATACAGTTTAGCAATTAGTGCTCATTGCTATCCACTGCTATGGACAGTGCGTTTGGGGGATAAAAATGTCCTCTCTTGTAATGCAGATCCTCTGTCTTTACACTGTCCCCAGTCAGTGTGATTTCAGTTCAGAGTTGCTCTCACGCTGTTGGCTCTCTGCAGATTTCCAGCAGCTGAAGATGTCTGACCACATCGAGGAGAAGATCAAGAACTACAGGACGGCTCCGTTTGACGCCCGTTTCCCCAACACCAACCAGACCCGCAACTGTTTCCAGAACTATCTGGGTAAACAAGACACTTTACTGTCCTAGGTCTAGTTCATGAAGTCTAGACTTTATCAAGGATGTTGTGATCCCTCAGGTGGTATTTTTTCAGGTTTCTTCAGACCTTATCATCTATCCACTGATGTAGAATATATCTGCATGCTTCCTTGTGTCAGACCTCTGAATCAAACCTGAACTTTTAACCAAAGCAGGTAAAGATGAACACAGGTCACATCTACCTCTGAGTCACTTTGCTTTGCTCTAAAGCTTTGTGTGTGTGTGTTTTCACTTTATCCTTAACATCACCATGTTGTTTGGATTCTCTGTGTTCACAGTGAATGAATGAATGTGTGAATGGAAGAGTTTTAGCTGTAAGGTGAAACTAAAAGAAGGTGTTTCAAGGCCTTCAGCTTACATTCTCACTCACTCGCTTGATTCCTTCATCATCTGTTCACACATTGGCTTTTACATGCCATTGTCACGTGTACTGAGCGTTTCCACTATTGTCCTGCTGGTCTTCATAAGAGACTACAGGGGGACCCAGATATTTTATCTTAGTCCCAAAATTCATTTGATTAAACATTTTTATACCTTGTTCTTTCATATATTTATGTGTATTTGTCTCCGCAGAATAATTTTAGTTCAAAAAGTAATGTGTTGAGGCTCAGCAACTTGACAACAGGCACAAATCCTGCTGAACACCTGCCAAATTTGTTCAAGTAGAAAATGTCTAGACTTGAGTATTGAAATGAAACTTGAAGCAGTCCTGCTGCTGCTGGAACTCTACATTACTCCAAATGAAAACACATTTCCTGCTGTGTCAAAGGGGTATAATGTTTGATCTGCTAAAGAAGAATTGCTCTGTTGGTGTAGCAGACAGCTGAAGAGGTGTTCAGCCTTCCTCCAAATCAAATTTTTTATTGTTTGTTGGTCGTTATTTTTTCGGGAGGACAATTCTTTTCACAGCTCCAGTTTGAAGTTCTGGTAGTGGCTGTATTTCAGCCTCATTTCAAGCATGACAAGAATCAGCCACACTATGTCAGCCTCCTTTACGGATGAACGGTTTGTTCGCTTATCTTCAGTATTGATCACTGCTGCTCCCCTGCTGATTTTCAAAGTAAAAGTAGACACTCTACACAGACTAAACTGAATCCCAAAAAGACATGATTGCAACCTAAAGTATGTCATTAATTCGAATAATTGTGTCCTCAAAACTGCTAAGAAATTGTAATAAGTTTCTTTCATAATTAAATTAGTATTTCATATGGAATTTAAATGTCATAGCGACTGTATTTAAGTTACAGAAAGTGCTGATTCTTTGGCAGACGAGGATGTCAGGGATGACTGCTGGCTCTGACATGTCTTCTTTCTCTCTGTGTGGACTCTGCAGATTTCCACAGATGTAACAAAGCGCTGTCTGCCAAAGACCAGGACACGGCTCCCTGCGATTGGTACCAGAGGGTCTACAAGAGCCTCTGCCCCATCAGCTGGGTAAGTTACCTACATACATCCACGTGAAAGGATTGACACCTGCTGTGTTCCATACAACTACACATATGTCTCTCAACAAGACAGAATAACTTTCCTTGCTTTTGCATCTGTCTGTACAAATCTTTCAATTTCCAGTTTTTACCATAAGCACGATATCTTGGTCCTTTTTTTGAGACTTTCTCTCTTTTCTCGTTGTCTCTCCTGCAGGTTCAGAAATGGGACGAGCAGTTGGAGACGGGAAGTTTCCCCGGAAAGATCTGAACAGACACATTCCTCTCCAGCCCTCTATACATGTCTTTGAGTTAGTATCTTAATGTGAAGCATCAGTTCTTTCTGTACAGAAGCAACTAAATAAATTAGATAATGTTACTGTGAACACTGTTGTCCTGATTTATACTTGATATTGATTCCCTACTCAAGCTACAACTACCCTGGACATCTGCCATCAGACATGATGACCATAAACTGAGAAAGCGCCTTCAATACATGCATTAAATCTGTTCCAAACATGAGATAGAGCAATGAAAGCAATGCACCACCTAATAGCTCCCAGAGACTACCCGGTGTAGTTAAATGCTGATATTAAATATTAATCTCTTGTTTTTAATCAGCAAGTTAAGACCATTT